>WNWU01003230.1:0-13430 GCA_012654045.1 Ptyas mucosa | reverse complement strand
TGAACAATAAGAGGGAGTTACTGAAAGGCAAGAAACAATGAATGGCATATTGAGGCTGCTGCTGGGGCTCTTGACCGGGTCATTCCTTTGCGGCCTCTGACACGTCGCAGATCCTGGTTGGTGCCTTGGTTTACCGAGGAGCTCCGGGGGATGAAGCAATTTAGAGAGCTGTTGGAGAGCCAGTCATTCTGAATCTGACCAGTCCCAGCTAAGGTCAGCCACACAGGCCTACCTGGTGGAATAGGTAATGGCAAAGCATCGCTACTTCGCCGATGTCATTGCGGCTGCAGAGAATCGCCTGGCTGCCCTGTTCAGGGTGTCCCACTCCCTCTTTTTTTTTTTATTGAAAAAGTTTTAAAAGTTTTACATACATTTCCTCCCCCCTCCCCAACCACCCCCCCCCGATTTCCCAGAGTAAATACAAGATAAAATACAGCTCAAATTCTCTAAATTAAACTCCATTTCACACTTATCATAATCATAATCATTAAACAAATAGATAAAAGGAAAGCAAGTCTTCTTTCTTCTTATTCCATCTAATTCAACAAATTTAATATCCATTTATAATTACAGCAGTTAATAAAACAATTAAGTATTAAGTATTAAGTATTACCTAATCAAACCTATCATTACTCAATTTAGCTAATTGATACTTAACAAATTATTAGGTCTATACAATTTAACAAAATATTTTATAACTTCTTTCATTTAAAACAAAAAACAACAACAACAAAAAAAAGAAACCCTCATTCAAAAACCCCAAATTTAAAATAAAATACTATATAAACTCTTCTGTCCTCCACTTTTAAACCATCAAGGTCCAATTATAATTAAAACACTTAATAAAAAATAATAATAATAATAATTTTTTAATTAATAATCAAACCTCTTATTAATTTATCAATACATATTAACAAATCAACTAAGAACATCATTTAATAACTATATCAAACATTTAAATTCTTCATACTAGATTAAACCAGTTGCTAATCTTCTTGTCTTCACATCTTCCAACAGCATATAAAATATCTTCATTTGCGTCTACCCATCTAAATAAAAATTGCTTCCTTATATATAAAAAAAGCCCCGAGTGACTATATAATTATATTTGAAATGGTATCCATCAAATCCAGTCAAAAATTAGATTAATAAATTCATCAGACGTATTAGGAAAACCACCAGATCAGCTGCAATTGCCCTAGATCCATAGTCCTTTTGCCTTATATTTATTACCATCAAACAGGAAACTCCAATTTGCTATATTCAATAAGACTTCTGCGATTGCAATTAAGTCCAAATTTATTACAGTCCTTAATAAAATATTCCAAATCATTCAAGTCAGGGCATATTTCACAGCCCAACACACCAGCATTGCTGCGATCTGTTTATTCTTCTCAAAATATTCCAATACAGCTGTAGGTTGCCTTCTCATCGTCGCTCATCGCTTAGTTAACTGGCATTAGACTGCTGTCTGTTTTTTTTTTCCCAAAAGTTCAAAATCTTTAAACAGTTAAACAATACTTTTTAAGGACCATCATCTCATCAAGCAGGGTTATTTTCCATTTTTTCAGTCTTTCTTCTTTTTCTTTTTACAAACTTTCTTCTTAACTTTGATCCCTCTGCCTTTTTTAACTCCAGTAAAATTTTGCAGTTTTTGGGATTGCATATTATAAAATTTTTGCAGAAATGTAACTTCTTCTGGAAACAGCTCTTTAAATGCAGATTGGGTTTTATAAAAAAAAATTCGTGTAACTAAAATCTCATCAGCTTCCAAAATTTCTTGCTCCTTATTCTGCACAGCATTCATCTTTCTCTCCCCAGTAAAAACTGCTATGGTCTGTTGTTGTTCTTTTCCGTCTCCCAACTCTTCATTCAATCCCCCACTGCTAGATTGCAACTCAGTATTTCCATGTATTTCATTGTTTCCAGCTTGAGAAGCTTGAAATATAGTATCAATTCTTTCCAATAAAGCAGAGGTAATTGAATTCCAAACTTCCTCAAAATCAGACCATATCTGAGGGTTAGTTAACCCTTCTTTGCTTTCTTTGCTTTCAGAAAGACCAGCCATCTTGCCCCCCTTCTTCCTTCCCTTCCAGAAGGACAGGAAAAAAAAGAAAAAAAAGAATATCAAAAAGAAAAAAGAAGACCCTTTACAATTTGTAATTTGTATTGCTGCTTCAATTATTATTATTACATCCTTTCTTGTTTCATCCACTTTTCAAAAAGGAGTTTTACGTTTCAAACAGGGGCTTGTCAATAATTACTTTTAACTTTCACTTCTTCACGCCCCGTTGAAACTCAAACGCCATCTTGCTTTCACTTTCAGCTTAGGGAGAATCTTTTAAAGAAAGTAAATCTTTGGAGTTAAAAAAAAATACTTGTTGTTTCATTCATGCTGCTTGTGCTCCGCCAGCTTGATTCAAAGAATATTTGTTTAAAGTTGGTTGCTGGGATGGTAACGACATCTAGCTCTGCAAAGCAGAGACATCCAGGGTCCGGAGTACTGACAGGCTTAACGGGGAGCTCTCATCTTCGAGCGCCAGATTATAGGTAAAATCTGTCACTCTCAGGGAGCTCTACCCCACCCGTCTACTCACTTTCCCCCTTCGTACCAGGGGGAAAGTTTTCAAACCACAAGACAGCTGATAGTCGCTGTTCTTGCGGTTCTACGGAGCCCTGGGTTGGCGCTTCAAAAATAAGCGTCTGACGATGTTGCAGTCCCACCGGAAGTCCACTCCCTCTTGACTCAGAGGGTTAAGGGAAGACCCTCTGCGGGGGCGAGCCAAGGAGTTTAGCCAGCACCTGTTGGACAAGATCGCTCAGATTTGGGATGGCTTGGAGTCTGACTGGACAGACTCAGACGGTGAGGAGGCAGCAGGTCCTGTGCTTTGGGAAGAATTTGATCCCGTTACCCCAGAAGAAGTGGACAGGATCATAGGGAAACTGAGTGCGGCCACTTGTGTGCTGGACCTGTGCCCCTCCTGGCTGGTTTATTCAGCTCGGGAGGGGACATGCGGCTGGATCCAGGTGGTGATAACGACTTCCTTGAGGGAGGGAAGCTTTCCGACTGCCTTGAAGAAGGCGGTGGTGAAGCCCCTCCTCAAGAAGCCGGCCTTTGATCCAGCTGTTTTGAGTCATTGTTATCCGGTCTCCAACCTCCGCTTTCTAGCGAAGGTTGTCGAGAGTGTAGTGGCACGTCAGCTTCCACTGGCCCTGGATGAAGTGAATTACCTCGATCCATACCGATCGGGTTTCAGGCCTGGTACAGCACGGAGACGACATTGGTCGCGCTGGTGGATGATCTCTGGAGGGCTCGGGACAGAGGTTATTCCTCTGTTCTGGTCCTATTAGATCTTTGGACGGCTTTTGATACCGTAGATCACGGTATCTTGCTGCATCACCTCGAGGGGTTGGGATGGGAAGCACTGTTTTACGGTGGTTCTCCTCCTACCTCTCAGGTTGAATGCAAGCGGTGTTGGCAGGGGGGCAGAGTTCAAGGCCCCTCACTTGTGGGGTGCCCCAGGGATCGGTTCTCTCACCCCTTCTGTTCACAATCTATATGAAACCGCTGGGAGAGATCATCCGTGGTTTTCAGGTGAGGTACCACCAATACGCTGATGATACTCAGCTCTTTATATCCACCCCGAACCAACCCAGTGATGCCCTCGACGTGGTGGCCAGATGCCTGGAAGTGGTATGGGTCTGGATGGGAAAGAACAGACTTCGACTCAACCGTGCCAAGACTGAGTGGCTGTGGGTACTGGCATCTTGGTCATAGGAGAGGTTCCATCGTTGGTTATAGGGGGTGAAGTTTTACCCCCTGTAGACAGGGCACACAAATTGGGTGTCCTCCTGGACTCACGGTTGAGTTTAGAAGACCATATAACAACTGTGACCGTCTGGTGTGCCAATTGCGCCCCTACTTGGACCAAAATGCCCTACACACAGTTACTCTTGCGCTAGTCACCTCCTGTATTGACTACTGTAATGCTCTTTACATGGGGCTGCCCTTGAGGACCACTCAGAGGCTTCAGCTGGTGCAAAATGCAGCCGTGTAGGTTGTGATGGGAGAATCCCGATATTCCCATGTAACACCCCTCCTGCACGACTTGCATTGGTTGCCGCTTGCCCTCCAGGTGAGATTCAAGGTGCTGGTGATGACCTATAAAGCCCTATATGGATTAGGCCCATGATATTTGGTGGACCACCTGCAGCCAGCAACAACATCCCATTGCCCGGTTCGTGCCCAGAGGGAGGGCCTGGTCAGGGTGCCGTTGGCGAGCCTTCTCTGTGGGTACGCCCACCCTCTGGAATCAATTCTACTTGGGGCTCTGGTTGGCCCCTGACCTTCGCACCTTCTGCCGTGAATTAAAAACTTGGTTATTTGAGTCCCCTGGCCTGGACTGATGGGGTTTTATACGGGTATTTAACTTTTATCTGATTTAATTAGGTATTTTAACTTTGTATAATGGTTATTGTGGTTTTTATTGTTGTGAGCCGCCCTGAGTCCATTGGAGATAGGGCAGCATATAAGCTTAATAAAATAAATAAAAATAAATAAATATTATAAATGATATAGTTGTTGTTTAGCAACTGCCTTATTGACGAAATGACGATTTATAATGATGGATTAAAAAAATAATTGTGAGTAATCTACAACCTCTAAAGGTCTGTAGAGCAAAGAAAGCTGAAGTAAGATCATTAGTACAGGTAGCCCTTGACTTACTACCACAACTGAGCCCAAAATTTCTGTTGGTAAGTGAGACATTTGTTAAGTGAGTTTTGCCTCATTTTATGACTTTTCTTGTCATAGATGTTAATCACTGCAGTTGATAGATTAGTAACCCAGTTGTTAAGTGAATCTGGCTGCCCCATTGACTTTGCTTCTCAGGAGGTTGTAAAAGGTGATCACATGACCTTGGAGTACAGCAATAGAGTACAGCAATGTACAGCATGACCCTGGAGTATAGCAACTCCAGTTGCCAAGCATCTGAATTTTGATCTCATGATCATGGGATGCTACAAAGATTGTAACAGTGAAAAAGGGTCATAAGTCACATTTTTCAATGCCGCTGTAACTTTGGTCACTAAACACACTGTTCTAAATCAAAGACTATACGTCTAATCATGGTTTCAATTAGTGACTGCTTCACTTAATAATCAAATTGATGATGATATTTTCTATTCAGTAGAATCCAACTCTTGGTGATTCTATGGGTCTCTCCACATCTTCTGATCTTGTACTATTTCTTTATTTTCTATGCTCTGGCTGGTGACAGGTTTGATAGTGTCTAACAATCATTTTCTTTGATAGTTTCCTTTCATCACAAACTCTTCCAAACATAATTGCTTTGCACAGTGTACAATCAAAGTATTGGTCCTAACCCTGATGCTATTCCACAAATTGTTAAAAACATAGTTTTCCAATGCTTTATGTTAGGTTGGCATTGAACAATTATTGCCTCTTCTTTGCTGATATATGTATCCTTTGTTATGGATGTACATGATTTCTTCCCTCTGTTTTATTGCTCTATTTTCATTAATTGATATTACTATTTTTATAATATTATTGAAAATTTTCTCAGAAAGAAAAATAAAGTAATATAGAAAATGGACTTTAAAAAGAAAAAAAGAAAGCTAAGAGGTTTTTTTAAAGCATATATAGCCAGGGAAATCTTCAATGCTTTTCAAGAATAGAATAGAATAGAATAGAATAGAATAGAATAGAATAGAATAGAATAGAATAGAATAGAATAGAATAGAATAGAATAGAAAATTCTTTACTGGCCAAATGTGATTGGACACACAAGGAATTTGTCTTGGTGCATACGGTCTCAATGTACATAAAAGAAAAGATACATTCATCAAGAATCATAGGTACAACATTTAATGAAAGTCATAAGGAACAAATAAGCAATCAAATCATATTAGGAAACAGTCAATATAAATCGTAAGGATACCAGGAACAAGGTTACAGTCATGCAGTCATAAGTGGGAGGAGATAGGTGATAGGAACAATGAGAAGATTAATAGTAATGCTGACTTAATAACTAGTTTGACAGTGTTGAGGGAATTGTTTGTTTAGCAGATTGATGGCATTCGGGGGGAAAACTGTTCTTGTGCCTAGTTGTTCTGGTGTGCAGTGCTCTATAGCATCGTTTTGAGGGTAGGAATTGAAACAGTTTATGTCCAGGATATGATGTCCAGTTAATATTTTCACAGCCCTCTTTTTGACTCGTGCAATATACAGGTCCTCAATGGAAGGCAGGTTGGTAGCAATTGTTTTTTCTGCTGTTCTAATTATCCTCTGAAGTCTGTGTCTGTCTTGTTGGGTTGCAGAACCAAAGCAGACAGTTATAGTGTCAGCTTTGGAAGCCATATTAGGCCGGAAGCCTCCATGCTGCCACCTTCTCATGTGTGGGAATGTAGGAGGCGGGGAAACTAACTCTTCCCATTGCCAAAAAACAAAACACAAAACAAAACAAAAAAAACAACAACCAGGAGTGCTTCCCTTTGAACTGGGGGAACGGGCAGAGGTGGGAACGGAGTGCTTTTACAATTTCCTTTCTAAATCTTGAATGGGTTGTTTGCCAGCATCTCCCCCCTTTTTTGGGGGGTGGGAATCAATGCCATAAATTATTCATTGCCATTAGATTTGGATATCTGGCCTGAAAAGGGTTCTTCCTTCTCTCTCTCCCCCCCCCCAAAAAAAAGCCAGAGGTGTGGAGATGTTTGCTTTCTCAGCGGCTGGCAAACCACTCTGAGGAATGCAAACGTCAGCACAAAGGTCCTTCCTTGATAAGTGTAAGACCTAAAATTTGGCACGTAGGCAGAAACCATTGTTTTGCAGCAGAGAAGCCATGAGCTGTCCACATGGATAGCATGAGTTTTGTTTAGCCAATCAGTGCAAATGAACTTTGATCAATGAATCAGCTTTTGCCACGGTGACTGTGTATGACAATAAAAGGGAGATGTGTGCCTTCCCATTAAGCTTTTTTCTGTGTCTTTCTTCATCACAACAACACAGAGGTGGAAGTCCTCCCCCTCCTTCTCCCTCCTTCTCCCTCCCATTTCACTAAGGCTGATCCTTCCTTCCTTCCCCCTCTAGCTGATTTGTTGGGCCCTAACTGTCCCAGGTGTCGAAAAACCTAGGACAAAACCGCCTTCTGTGTATGGGCTGCAGTGAAGCGCCTGGGAGGGAGTAGCTATGGCCGTTGTGCTGGGGCAAAAGACTGGTGCAGGGCCAGCCGAGGAGAAATGTTTGTGGCTAATAACCCAGAGGTGAAAACCTCAAGGCAAAACAGGCAAGGAGGAGGGATCAAGCTGAAAACTCCCATTCCGTTTTTACACCCACCCAACGTGACTCAAAATGCTTACTACACAAGCAATGTCTGGTCTAGACCACTTTGACAGAAATAACAGGCTCCCTATTGCTAACTGATATATCTCTTGATCACAGGCTTCACTTTCATCCCCACCCAAACTGTTATGAAAATCTGTCCTCATAGGTGTTGGAGCAGTATTACAATCTTTCATGTTACAGTATATCTCTCCAACAACTGTTCAATTTTTCTTTTTTGACTGAGAACATAGCCACCTTTCTCATTTTTTTGTATCTCCACACCAAGATAATTTTGTATTTCTCCCAAATTCTTTAGTTCAAATTTTTTCTCTAACTTATTAGCAAATTCTTTTACCTGTGATACATCCTTTGCAATGAAACAAAGATCATCCACAAATGCCAGTGATGGGATTCAGCCAGTTCGTACCACTTCGGGAGAACCGGTTGTTAATTTTCTGAGCAGTTTGGCGAACTGGTTGTTGGAAGAAATCATTAGGGCAGAGAACCGGTTGTTAAATTACTTGAATCCCACCACTGACAAATGCTAATAGTTGGCAATCCCCACCTTGTAACTTTCCAGTGTATATGCATCTATCAGCCTTGCAACTCTTGAACTCAAGACCCTTCAATGCAATATCTAAACAGATATTCTAATTCCTGGCTGACTGCTTCAGCCCATAAATGGCCTTGTTCAATTTATACACTGCTTTTTACTTTCATACCCTGATGCTTGAACCATGTAAATTTCTTCCTCTAATTCTGCATTGAGGAATGCAATGGTTATGTCAAAATGCCAAATTTTATGGCCATGTGCCACTGCCAATGCTAGTGCCAGCCTGATGCTTTCACTCTATACTATAGGCATGAATCTCGTCATAGAGCACATTTTTCATCTGTGAAAAACCTTGTGCCACTAACCTTGCTTTATACTGTACCTCATTATTGGGTAGTACCAGTGGTGAAATCCACATTTTCTTACTACCGGTTCTGTGGGCGTGGCTTGGTTGTTGTGGTGTGGCTTGGTGGGCATGGCAGGGGAGGGATACTGCAAAATCTCCATTCCCACCCCATTCCTGGGGGAAGGAAATTGCAAAATCTCCATTCCAACCCCACTCTGGGGCCATCCAGAGGTGTTATTTGCCAGTTCTCTGAACCTCTCAAAATTTCTGCTACCAGTTCTCCAGAACCTGTCAGAACCTGCTGGATTTCATCCCTGGGTAGTACTTTCTTCTTCTACACCCATTTGCATCCTAGCACTTTGCAACCCTCTGGCAAAGCCATAGATGTGAACACTTTATGGTCTCCCATGGATTTCATTTCCTTGTCCATGGCTTCTTTCCATTTTATTTGTTCAATTCTAGGTAATGCCAATACTTCCTTATAGTTTCTTGGCTCATACCATACATTACACACCTTTACTTTGCTAACAGATTACCTGTCAGGTGGAATCCCCTTGTTCCATCGCTCTGACCTACGTGGCATTGACTGCTGCTGTGTTTCAACCAGTGGTGGGATTCAATTTTTTTTACTGCCAGTTCTGTGGGTGTGGCTTGGTGGGCATCGCTTGGTGGTCATATGAGTGGGTGTGCATGGCCAACTCAATGTCACTTCCACCCAGTCACATGAATCCCCCCAGCCACACCTACCCAGGTTTTGTGGCTCCTGGTGTTTTCTGTGGGAAATGGGTCATGTGACCGGGTGGGCATGGCCAACTTGATTGCTCTGACCCTTAGGAAATTTCTCCTTAGTCCAACTCACAATAAAATAGCACAATAAAATAACACTCTTCCAATATTTAGAATAGAATAACAGAGTTGGAAAGGATCTTGGTGGTCTACTAGTCCAACCCCCTGCTTAGGCAGGAATCCCTACACCACTTCAAACAACTGATTATCTAAACTCTTCTTAAAAACTTCCAGTGTTGGAGAATTTACAACTTCTGGAGGCAAGTTGTTCCACTGATTAATTGTTCTGTCAGAAAATTTGAGGGGCTCCTACAAAAATGAGGGAGTCAATCTATTTTCCAAAGGACCAAAAGGCACAAGAAACAATGAATGGAAACTAACCAAATGCAGTTTATATTATGGCACATGTATTGCATGCCATAACTTCATCCAAGTCAAAACAGAGAGCAAAGATGAAAGAGATAAGACAAAAGGGACTACATGAATAGCCATGAAAGGTACTCTCCATTTAAATGTGAAATGGTTTTACTTTTTTTTTTTTTGAGACTAGACATGACTTCATTTTCTCTATACCTTCTCCCCAATTTAGCTCCATGAATTTTTGAGAAATATTTTCTTTAAAAACAGTGTTGGAGAAACATTTTCTTTGATGACAATGGGCATATCAGTGCAGGATTTGATATCTTCAACTGGGTCACCTCCTCAAATAACACATTTACAAAAGTCAAAGTTGGATGGGTGGACCCAAATTCTTTCTCTTCCAAAACATTCAACCTGCAGGAGGGTTCCATTACATGGCCTGTGAGATTTAATCAGGTACAGTATATATTTTGTAGATTTGCAGGTAGTTCAATCCCCATTTTGAATGTTTAAAAAGTAGTTTCTTGCATTTCTACTTAAATAGCATAGTCAGTATGCACTCTTTAGGATTTGAAAACAGTGTGTTAATTTAAATATCTTATCTGTCCCAATCAATGTGGACAGGAGAAGGTTGCCCCTGCAGACTTTATGAGATTTATGGGATGCTTCTAGGCTCAACACTCTTACCTGACCTGGTTAACATCTACATGAAAGCACCGAGTGAAGTCATGCAATAGTTGAGGGTCTAGTGTTGCTTTATAATGCACGTATCAACTCTATGGTGTGCAGGTGAAGATGTTCATGTGCTTGAGGCTCTTTGGGTTTGAATAGGATGCAATAGACTTTGGCTTAATCCTGAGAAGGCTGAGTACCATGTCTGTTTGGGCCTTCTGAATTTGCAACATTTTCAGCTTTGTTCTTGTAATGGGATATGTATTCCCCTAGAGACTAGTGTGCATCTTTGGACATTTTACTGGTTGAAGAGCATGTAGCAGCAGTGGCCAGGAGGGTTTACAAAGGTTTACCTTGTGCATCAGTTGCACCTATTTTGCCCATAATACCTTAAAATTTAAGTACAGGAATGTGCTGTATATGGAGCTTTGAGAGGTGCAGGTCTATACTGTCCACTTCATATCTTCATATATTTGAAGATAAGATGAACTCCTCTGTGCAGAGGATAAGGTGGAAAAGTCTGTGATATTATTTTATTTCCGTATTTGAAAAGACCAATACCATTATACCTGACATTGTTTCATAAAGTCTCACCATGATGCCTTCAAGCAACGCATATAAAACAGCAAACCAGCCATTTTGTATCTGTGTTTCAGTAAGAGTAATTCCTTCATGGCATGTATATCTTATTTACAAAAATCAAACAAGCCAAAATAGAAGGAAAACCATATTGTTGCTACAAATGCCTTCCATGTCCAGAAAGAAGAATTACAAATTGTAAAGGTAAGTTGTATTGTCTATAAAGAATTAATTGATCCATGCAAATGAGGGTGGAAGGATATTGAAGAGAAAGTGTTCTAATTATATAAGGGGGAAAAAGTTTAGATGAGTGAAATAAAACAAAACTTCCTGTTTTTCTTCTTGTTGTTCTTCTGTTCTTCTTCAAATAGAATAACAGATTTGGAAGAGACCTTGGAGGTCTTCTAGTCCAACCCCTTGCTTAGGTATGAAACCCCACACCACTTTAGACAAATGGTTATCCAACATCTTCTTAAAAACTTCCATTGTTGGAGCATTCACAATTTCTGGAGGCAAGTTGTTCCACTGATTAATTGTTCTAACTGTCAGGAAATTTCTCCTTAGTTCTAAGTTGCTTCTCTCCTTGATTAGTTTCCACGCATTGCTTCTTGTCCTACCCTCAGGTGCTTTGGAGAATAGCTTGACTCCTTCTTTTTGGCAGCCCTTGAGATATTGGGACACTGCTATCATGTCTCCCCTAGTCCTTCTTTTCATTAAACTCCAGTTTAATGAAAGTTTAATTGCAGTTCCTGCAATTGTTCCTCATATGTTTTAGCCTTGATTTGTTTCCACCCATTGCTTCTTCTTTTTTAAAAAAATAATTTTTATTAAACAGTTTTTAAAAAAAGAGAGATATTAACACTTTCTTCTTTTCAACAGTTTCGCATCCGTAACTATACTTATACATTTCTCTCTCTTATCTTAGTATATCTTTTACACATATTTCTAATATATCATATACATAGCATTGTTTCTTATCCTACTTTTTAGAGGAAATGAATTTTTGTTTATCTTCAAATGAATGTTTATCACCTTTGGTCAGTCTCAAATTCTTTGTCAAGTCCCTTTTCTTTTAGTATAATTTCTCATTTTTCGCCTTGGAAATAGTTGTGAGGAACAAGAAAAGATTGAATGGCAGATTGCTTCCCACATCATCATGGCTTATATTCCTTCCAGTGGAAGAATGCTACCAAATACCATATTTTTCTGTCTATAAGCCCATGTGTAGGACTCCCCCATGTTTTATGTAGAGTAAGTAAGCATGCTACAAGCCATCACTGTGCAGAAGCCATCTTATTAGAGAGTGAGTAATACAAGAACATGAAATGCATCACAGGAACAAAAGAGATGAAACCTAGAGTGGCAATGTGATACAGGAAACAACTACAATAGAGAGGAATGATAGGGCTGCATATAAGGTAGAGCCTCATCCGGCAGAGCTGGAGGATGGGGATCGGCCATGCCTTCTTTTCCCAGCCTCCTGTGTATAAGAGGCCCCTCCATTTTCAAGTAAATATTTTTAAAGAAAAAGTAGTGTTTTATACACAGAAAAATATGGTAGTAGTGATCTTTACCTATGTGGAGGCAAATTTTTTTAAAAAGGGATTCCATTTTCTCCTAAACCAGCTAAACTGGTGGTTTTTTCCCTCTTTTAGTCTTGGAAACTGAACCGCAGACTGGGGAAAACGGTAGGAAAAGAAAGGGCTAGTTGCTTCAAAACACCTAAATCTCTGATTTGCAAGACCAACAATTTGGCAATTTTAAAGGAGCCTCATCCTTTCTTAACTTCTTCCAGCCCTGGGAAGTGACCTCTAGCTGAAGGGATAGCAAGAGAAACCTCTTAGAGAACTGAAAAGCAAGTGGACGATGTGTGACTCTTTATTTGCACAATACAATGGAAATATCTATTTTGCAAGCTCCCTCCAACATTTCTCTGATTTGTGATTTAACAGAAGACTGGTACACCTAAGGGGATTGCATGGTGTCATTGAACCATATACTTGATGACAATCATACACTGATGACACAAAACCCTATATTGGCAGAGGATCATACCCAACCTTTTCATATAGATGTTGAATGGGAAAAGAGAAAAACTCAAGTCCTATGGCAACTAATAAAGCAGAGGGTAGGGAGCTGAGAGCCACTCCCCCAAGACAACATTGATTGGAACTGTCCCCAAGGAAGGAAGAGAATTTCTGTAAAATGGTGCTCCCCAATTCGAAATTATCAAAGCTGAGATGAAGGATACTGTGCTCAGTGGTATCGAATAACTCCTCTTAGAAGCCAGGGAAAAAGGCTGAAATAAATAAATAAATAAGAAATGCTTGCAAACTGACTTGCATCATGTCGATTTGTTGGAATTGAAGTTATTTTTCATTAGACTAAGAATTTATGCATCCAAAGAGTGACACGGAGGCCTACAGGTAGTAAATCAAAATGGTGCTCCCCAGTTCGAAACTACCAAAGCTGAGATGAAGGATACTGTGCTCAGTGGTATCAAATGACTTTCTTAGAGGCCAGAGAAAAGGGCTGAAATGAAAAAGAAAGAAAGAAAGAAAGAAAGAAAGAAAGAAAGAAAGAAAGAAATGCTTGCAAGCTGACTTGTACCATTTAGAGTTGTTGGAATTTAAGTTATTTTTCATTCGACTAAGAATTTTATACTCAGAATTTATGCATCTAAAGAGTGACATAGTGACCTACAGATAGTAAGTCAAGGGCTACAGTTAAATCTTCATAATATATCATTCATTGTTTCTTGCCTTTCAGTAACTCCCTCTTATTGTTCAGGT
>WNWU01003229.1:0-10183 GCA_012654045.1 Ptyas mucosa | reverse complement strand
CAACTTCTGGAGGCAAGTTGTTCCACTGATTAATTGTTCTGATTGGCAGGAAATTTCTCCTTAGTTCTAAGTTGCTTCTCTCCTTGATTAGTTTCCACTCATTGCTTCTTGTCCTTCCCTCAAGCTATTCTCTCTCAGGAGAATAGCTTGACTCCCTCTTCTTTGTGTCAGCCCCTGAGATATTGGAACACTGCTATCATGTCACCCCTAGTCCTTCTTTTCATCCGACTAGACATACCCAGTTCCAGCAACCTTTCTTCATATGTTTTAGCCTCCAGTCCCCTGGCTGGTACAAAAAAATCCCTTAATAGGCAAAGCAGATAACAAGACCTGGCAATGGCTAAGAGCAGGAAAGTTGAAGAAAGAGTCAGAGGGCCTAATTCTGGTTGCACAAGACCAAGCTTTAAGAATAAATGCATACAAAGTCAGAATTGAGAAGAAAGCAATAGACAATGTTGCCTGTGCAAAGAAGCTGAAGAAACAGTGGACCACCCAGTTAGTTGCTGCAAGAAGATCACACAGACTACCTATATACTCGAATATAAGCCGAGTTTTTCAGCATGTTTTTCAGGCTGAAAAAAGCCCCCTCGGCTTATATTCGAGTCACGAAAAAAATGCCTTTTTCCCTGCAACCGTTTTGGCTCCCGGGGTTGCAGAGAGGCTTGCTAAAGCCAAAATGGGGTGTATGTGGGGGGGTGCGGCGCCCCTCCCCCACACCCCTTTTTGGCTTTAGGGGTTGCAGGGAGGCAGGGGTGAAATGCTCCCGCTTTGGACCGGCTCGGGTGAGTAGGTAGCGGAGATTGAGGCAAGTTCGCCGTACTGGTAGCAATTGGTGGCTGGCCATGCCCCCAAACCGGGCCACGTGGAAGGCAGGCAAGCTTCGCAGGGCTGCGGGGAAGGGAGCTTCCCAGCGTGCCCTCCTCCTCTCCCAGGTAACAGCCAGGGCTTCGCTGCCTCCTCTTTTCCTCAGAGGAGCAACGTCTGCCTCCAAGTTCTTGCGGAGGGAGGGACATACATAAACACACACGCCCCTGTTGCCCCCCCCCCCACTACTTTTGCTGTCGGCTTAAAGTCAATCTTGAAGAGCTGGAAGACATTTCCTTACATCTCCACCAAACTCATTGTTGGGAGCTTCAGTGATCTAAGGAAACGTCTTCTTACACCTTCTCCTCTCCATTCCCATTCCCCCTACCCTGTTTTTCCATTTCTGTGCCTGGATTCTGCTAATTACCCCTTCTCCTCCCCATTCTCATTCCTTTCCCCCCCCTCGTTATTCCATTTCTGTGCCTGGATTCTGCTAATTACACCTTCTCCTCCCCATTCCCATTCCCCCCCCCCGTTTTTCCATTTCTGTGCCTGGATTCTGCTAATTACACCCTCTCCTTCCCATTCCCCGCCCCCTCGTTATTCCATTTCTCTGCTGGATTCTGCTTCTGCAAGAGAAGGCTCCGATGTATGCTTGGGTGGTGGAGGGAAACTCAAAGCATTGGGGGCTTCAGAAGGGCAGAATGAGCTTCAAAACGTGCGGCTCCTGGCTCTAACAATGAGTGACGTCAAGTTGGCTGGGGAATAGGGGCACTGGAGTTGGGCGGGTGAATCTACAGAGGGCGTCATTCTTTAGGCAGGCTGAGCATTATGGGGCTTGAAATCAGGGGTGGCGAGGGCTGAGACACAGAAAGAGACAAAGAATGAAAGAGAATGAGAGAGTGGGAGAGAGACAGAGAAAGAGGGGGAGAGAGAGAGAAAGGGGGAGAAAGAGAATGAGAGAGAGAGTGGGGGAGAGAGAGAGAAAGAGGGGGAGAGAGAAAGAATGAGAAAGAGAGGGGGAGAGAGAAATGGTGACAAGATAGGGCAAAAACGTAAAATGTGAGGACAGTCGTAAGTTCAAGGACTGGTCACAAGTGCGAGGACCAGTCAAAAATTACTTTTCCAGCCCTCTGAGTAGTCCATATGCACAAAAGAACTACCCAGAGGGCTGAAAAAAGTGATTTCTGACAGGTCCTCGCACTTTTGACCAGTCTTTTTTTATTTTGAAATTTACCAGTAGCCGCTGCATTTCCCACCCCCGGCTTATACTCGAGTCAATGAGTTTTCCCAGTTTTCGTGGTAAAATTGGGGGCCTCGGCTTATATTCGGGTCGGCTTATACTCGAGTATATACGGTAACTACAAACAATAGCATCACAAAATAGCAACAATGCTTAACAATTATTGGTAAGAAAAAACAGTCTGGGTAGTGGACTGGCAGAACTGGAAGTCTGATTTTACACTGTTGTGTATATTATAATAATAATAATGGGATTTCACTACAATTTTGGTGTGTTCTATGTCTCAAAAGAATGAGAAAGATTTTGTTGGAGGGGGCTATGAAGAGGGGTTGGAGAGGCACCCAGTATTGTTCCCCTCCCTCTTTTATCAAACGTACCCTAAACCTAGGAGACCTAGGAGACCTAGAATTGTAATTGTGACTTTGGTCACAAGGTGGCAGTCATGCTGTGGATTAAACATATTTTTTCAGCAAATGTTAAAAACTGTAAAGAAAAACCAAGGGATGGGGAGGGGGGCAGAGACTGCACATAAATATGAACTTACAAATAAAATGAGCTGCAAAAACTTTGTTGTGGCTTTTCTCTGCAGCACCATAGTAGGAGAGTTTCCTTCTGTTCTTTGGCCTCTTCCAGCTGAGGGTTGTCTTATAAATCAGAGCTACTTAAGGTTCTACTTTAAACCTCTTTATAGAAATCCATATGTAGTCTTTTCCTTTTCCAAACTCAGTTGGACCATGAAAATGAGCCATCATCATTTAATATAGTAGAATGTTAGCCATATTGGGCTTGAAGTTGGTTTGGTCTTGATTTCAGGTGGCATTCAAACCATATATCTTATTTGTTTGTTTATTTAACTGTTGACAGTGGTTGAGTGTGTTATCGATAATTTTATTTTGCACTACAGTAAATAACAGGTTGTGTGGGAAGAAATATCCATCTGGTTCAGTTCCAAGCTAGGAGAAAGGCACTGGAGACAAAATGGAGGATGGAGGCTGATTGGAAAGATGGTTTAATGATGAAGCAGAACCACATGGGTGGTTCTAGGCAGCTGACCACATGGAGTTGAGAGTGGGGGGTTTTATACCTTCTCTTGGGCTTTGCACTTGAGCTTCCTGTTCCTGTGCAAGAACATGTATTCTATTAGCTGTTGTCAGACTCCCATGGGGCTATGTAGGGGTTATGTAGGGGTCATAGCTGGCTCTATAGACAAAGTACAAATCCTAGGTGTTTGAGCCAAGTATGGTTGAAATTTCTGAGGGTGATGCAATAATTCCTATTTTGGCTTAATGGCTTTGCCCTGGTTTGGATCTTGAGTGAGGGCTAATCCTATCACTCTGCTTTGTTCAGACTTTGCTGCAGGGAGTAATGGATTACCAAATCTGCATTTCTAAAAGCTGCCCCAGCTCAGTATCTGCTTGGAGGCAGGGAGCTGGGGCTCTGAGTTTCAGTCGCCCTTAAGATTTTTTATTTCTTTTTTAGAGGAAATATTTCATCCTGCCTTTTTTAAATAGTCCTCAAAATATCTCATTCTTCGGGGGGGAGTGGCTTCCCACAGTTGGTTGATTTTGACTGTCTCATCTGTCTCTCTCTCTCTCTCTCTCATATACACAAACACTGTTAAGAAGCCATGGCTTGTTTTGAACATGGCTTATTAAAGATTCAAAGCATTCCGAATCCATTTTACAGATGAACCAAGTTTACATGCTTTGTGGTTCGCTGGTCAGTTCCTGTTTTGCTTCCCCTCCCTTTTTTCAAAAGTTGATTTGCACCACTCTCCAGAGGATTATTTACAATCTTGGTCAGAATTTTTTTTTTAAAGAATAAACAAGAGGAAGCATAAACCATCAGTTCTATAGCTCCTTTTGGCCACCTGCTAAGCCAGTGATGTCAAACCTATGATACGTGTGTCATGACATTTTCGATGATGTGCCAATGTTCACCAACATCTGTCAACAATTATTCTCGAAAGTGTGCCATCTTCACGTGATTTTCGAGGCTGTGGAGGCTATGTTAGAATGGGAGGTGCTCTTGAGCGGCCTGCAGACCCTGAAGTCAGGCAAGAAGGCTGTTGCTTTTTCAGTGCCTCCGGAGTCTCTGAAAATTGGGCAAGAATGGGGTGTGCTTTGCATAGTTTTCAGAGGCTGTGGAAGAGCATTCTCCAAAGCCACTTCAAGAATAAAGGCCTTGTGCAATCTGGAGCAGCCGTGGGTAGGCCCCAGGGGGGCTGTCAACAGAAAGATTTTGGGGAGTGCTGAGTTATTGGGGTAATTGCACCATTCCCCAAAACTTGGAGGACTTAGGGAATGGTGAAAGGAGGCCTTTTTGAGTGGCTGTGGTGGCTGTAGGACTGAGGTCAAAGCCTGGGCCCAGTTAAGTGCCCAGTTAACTTTAGGCCCAGTTAAGTGCCACTCACTATTCAGGGTAGCCTAGATGGGGGGATAAGAGAATTGCTTCGTGTGTGTGTATGAGAGAGAGAGTGAGTGACTGAGTGAGAGATACTAGTAGAGTCAAATTAGGCATTTTCTAAATGTGTGTTTAGATGTTTAGATGCTGGCCCAGTTAGTCACGCATCATACTCTGCCTAAAATTCCCCATGCCACTTATGGCTTAGCAGTTTATGCAGCCAGTGATTGTCCCTTGCTTAAAAGAAATACGTACTATGTCATTTCTTTTGACTGTAACTGGGGTTTTCACAACATATTCTAACTTTTGACAAGGTCCCATCACAGAAGTTATTTGGAGTCTGCTTACTCTTTTCAGATGATGAATTAATATTACTATTTTTACATAGCTACCTTGCTTGACTTTCTAGTTCATGTGGACTAGCCACGCAACTTTCCCACTGCAACAGTGACTCTGAGAAACAGCAAATAATTCACTTTTAATACACCGGGATGTTGTTGCTCTGAGTGATAAGAGCAATTGTTTTATCACTTTCAGGCTCTTTGTGGGGGTGTATTCATTAAAGGATTACCCTCTCCGCAGTAATGAAGCTATGTTCTAAAAATATGCATGGACTAGTGAAGTGGGAGGCCTTGACCCAAGTTTGTCATACAGTCATGGCTGTAAATGTTGGCACCCCTGAAATTTTTCCAGAAAATGAAGTATTTGTCACAGAAAAGTATTGCAGTAACACATGTTTTGCTATACACATGTTTATTCCCTTTGTGTGTATTGAAACAAAACCAAAAAAGGGAGGAAAAAAAGCAAATTGGACATAATGTCACACAAAACTCCAAAAATGGGCTGGACAAAATCATTGGCCATGACTGTATACTGTAGCTGTGTATCTCTCAACCATGGAGTTAGGAGTGCTGTTGCTACTAGTTGGCCCCCTTTCTAATCTGGAGTCCAGCTACTAGTTTGACTTGAATCTAACAGTGACTTGTTAGTTACATGGAAGAGTAACCAGCAGGAAATGGGCGTTGCAAGATAGCTCATGAAGGACTTAGGAGCAAGTCACTTCCCTGTTGTTGCCAAAAGGATTCATGATCTTGGAAGTCACCAGGAGTGAAGTTTTATTCAGGGGTGAAATCCAGCAGGTTCTGGAGAACCGGTAGCGGAAATTTTGAGTAGTTCGGAGAACCGGCAAATACCACCTCTGGCTGGCCCCAGAGTGGGGTGGGAATGGAGATTTTGCATTATCCTTCCCCCAGGAGTGGGGAGGGAATGGGGATTTTGCAGTATCCTTCCCCTGGAGTGGGGTGGGAATGGAGATTTTACAGTATCCTTCCCCACCACACCAAGCCACGCCCACCAAGCCACACCACACCCACCAAGCTTCGCCCACAGAATTGGTAGTAGAAAAATTTGGATTTCACCACTGGTTTTATTACACCAGTGTAGGACAATGTGAGACACACCTTAAGGTTACAAAAGGCCACTGCTTCCTGGAGGGCTGTGTATGTTGAACACATCTACAGGGATGAGAATGACAACTCAGACAGAGACTAACTCGAGTCTGACAGCAGCAGCTGAAGACTACAGTTAGATTTGGAGTTGTACCAGGGGTGAAATGCTACCGGTTCGGCTGAACTGGTAGCGGCGGCAGCGTGTGGTTTAGAGAACCGGTAGCGGCGGCAGTGTGAGGCTCCGCCCACCCATCTGGATGTCGTTACTTCCTGGTTTTAACCAGGAAGTAACATGTTTTTTAATTCCTGCACATGCGAGGAGCGTGTGCTTCCAAACTGGTAGGGAAGGTAAGTAGATTTCACCCCTGAGTTGTACTCAAATCTCAGTGCCTAATATTTTATCTAGAAGCACAGAAGCCGGAATTGGAGCAAAACATTCTTTGTCCTCAAGCTACATGTAATGGTATATGGCAGGGCTGTCAGACTCACAGCCCGTGGGCCAGATGCATCATGCACTGGCCACGCCCATGCCCGGTTTAGCAAAGGGGGAAAAAGTTGTGATATGTCACATGACGCCACCATGATGCCGTGAGTTTGACACCCCTGGTATATGGCAATGACCTTGGGGAGGGGGGAAGGAAGAGATGCTGTCTAAGGAACAATCAGATAAGAGACGGCATAGCCACCATTGCATAAAGGGCAGAAAAAGAAACCCAGAAAGGAACATCCCCAACGTCTCAGGCTGTAAAAAAAGACAGCAGGAGAACTGTACTGTCAGACGTGCACGATTGTGGTAGAATAAAGTAGAATTAACTCATCTGGTTATATCTCCTGTCTGGGAAAGTTGACATCAATCTTGCAAATCTGAAAATACAATTTTCCCCAGTCACTTTTACAGCCTGAGGAGATTTCTCTCTCTTTCTCTGCCCATTATGCAGCTGCGGGCTATGCCTTCTCTTATCTGATTCTTCCTTAGGAAGCATCCCTTCCCCCTCCCTCATCTCCCAAGGTCACTTCTATACAGGTAGTCCTCGACTTACAACAGTTCATTTAGTGACCATTCAAAGTTACAACGGCACTGAAAAAAGTGACGACCGTTTTTCAGTTACAAACTTTGCAGCATCCCCAGGATTATGGGATTAAAATTAAGATGCTTGGCAACTGGTTCATATTTACGACCATTGCTGTGTCCCAAGGTCATGTGATCATCTTTTGTGGCCTTCTGACAAGCCAAGTCAATGGGGAAGCCAGATTCACTTAACAACCGGGTTACTTACTTATCAACTGAAGTGATTCACTTAACAACCAAGGCAAGAAAGGTCACAAAACAGGGCAAAACTCACTTAACAAATGTCTCACTTAACAACAGAAAACTTGGCCTCAATTGAGGTCATAAGTCGAGGATTACCTGTATACTATTATATTGTGGGACATTCCAACAGAATGGGTGTGGGCTTGCAATGGCCTTGTATTCAAGTTTTGATCTGATCAACCCTGGATGGCTTTACCTATGCTTCTACTATACAACTACATCTCAGTTCATGTCCTCCTACCTGTTTAACAAACTCCAAAAACTGGGACAGGTTGGATTTTTCCAGAGATCAGGACATCTCTGTTGAGTCTCAACCAACTGGAAAGACGATATTAAAGTAGGGTTTCCACCAACCTGTAACTTGGTTAAGGAACTTTTGGCCCTACAGATAATGCTGGATCTCTTATAAATTTTAGCCAGTGTTGCTATATTTTAGGATAATGGGAAGCATTCAGCAGGCTACAACTTTAAGCAGTGGAAGTTCTGTGTCTTACATGACACCCTGCATTTGCCTTTATTCCATGCATTTAATGAAATAATACTACATAGCCTACAAAGATCTACAAAGATCAGAATCATGCAAATCGTGGTATTTGTTCTGACCCAGCAGTATTGAGGGGTCTTTGGTGCTGAGTTTGGTTGTTTTCCTGCAGACATTTCATTACCCAAAGTAGGTAACATCATCAGCACTGATTGGCCTTTTCCTGACAATCCTCTCCAGGCTGCGATCATCCCTGCTGCTTGTGCACCTTTTTCTTCCACACTTTTCCCTTCCACATAACTTTCTATTAATGTGCTTTGATACAGCACTTTGGGAACATCCAACTTCTTTTGCAATTGCCTTTTGAGGCTTTCCCTCCTTATGGAGGGTGTCAATGATGGTTTTCTGCACAACTGTCAGGTCAGCAGTCTTTCCCATGATTGTGATTCCTACTGAACCAGACTGAGAGACCATTTAAAGGCTCAGGAACCCTTTGCAGGTGTTATGGCTTAATTAGCTGATTAGAGTGGGACACTTTGAGCCTAGAATATTGAACCTTTTCACAATATTCTAATTTTCTGAGATGGTGAATTTGGGGTTTTCATGAGCTGTAAACCATAATCATCAAAATTATGACAAATCAAGGCTTGAACTATCTCGCTTTGCATGTAATGAGTCTATCTCATATATTAGTTTCACCTTTTAAGTTGCATTACTGAAATAAATGAACTGTTGCACGATATTCTAATTTTTCAAGTTTCACCTGTATACGAAGATCTCACTTCCTGGAGAAGACTCCAATGCCGGGAAAGAAAGAGAAGATGGTGACCAGCAACAAGATAATCGCTCCAGTTAGAATAGCGATGAGAGCTTAAGACTCAGTAAGGACAGATCATCATGGAGAAAATCTCAATGGTCACTAAGAGTCAACGACTTGAACGTACGTAATCATTACAGGTAGTCCTCAACTTACAACCATTCACTTAGTGACTGTTCGAAGTTACAACTGACTGATGGCCATTTTTCACACGACTGTTGCAGCATCCCCGTGGTCATGTGATCAAAATTCAGCTACTTGGCATCTCATCAGATTCACTTAACAACCGTGTTACTGACTTAACAACTGCAGTGATTCACTTAACAACTAGGGCAAGAAGGGTTGTAAAATGGGCAAAACTCACTTAACAACTGTCTTGCTTAGCAATGGAAATCTCAGGCTTAATTTTAGTCGTTAAGTCAAGGACTACCAGTGGCAACATTATACAGTTGCAAGAAAAAGTATGTGAACCCCTTGGGATTACGTGGAGTTTTGCATGAATTGGTCATAAAATGTGCTCTGAACTTCATCTAAGTCACAACAATAGAAAAACACAGTCTGCTTAAAATAATACTACACAAACATTAGATGTTGCCATGGTTTAATTGAATATAACTTGTAAACGTTCACAGTGCAGGGAGGAAAAAGTATGTGAACCTTTGGACTTAATAACTGGTTGACCCTCCTTTGGCAGCAATAACCTCAACCAAACGTTTCCTGTAGTTGCAGATCAGACCTGCACAACGATCTGGAGTAATTTTGGACCACTCCTCTTCACAAAACTGTTTCAGTGTAGCAATATTCTTGGGATGTCTGGTGTGAATTGCTCTCTTAAGGTCATGCCACAGCATTTCAATCAGGTTGAGATCAGGACTCTGACTGGGCCACTCCAGAAGGCGTATTCTGTGCTGTTGAAGCCATTTTTTGTTGAATTACTTGTATGCTTTGGGTCATTGTCCTGTTGCATCACCCATCCTCTGCGGAGCTTCAGTTGGCGGACAGATGGTC
This sequence comes from Ptyas mucosa, assembly GCA_012654045.1. Taxonomy (NCBI): domain Eukaryota; kingdom Metazoa; phylum Chordata; class Lepidosauria; order Squamata; family Colubridae; genus Ptyas; species Ptyas mucosa. Next base: position 667 of record WNWU01003229.1, on the reverse strand, counting down.
GTACGTTTTCCTGCAAAATGTCTTGATAAACTCTGGAATTCATTTTCCCATCAATGACAACAATCCGTCCAGGCCCTGAGGCAGCAAAGCAGCCCCAAACCATGATGCTCCCTCCGCCATGTTTTACAGTGGGGATGAGGTTTTGATGTTGGTGTGCTGTGCCTTTTTTTCTCCATACATAGTGTTGTGTGTTCTTCCCAAACAACTCAATTTTGGTTTCATCTGTCCACAGTATATTTTGCCAGTAGTGCTGTGGAACATCCAGGTGCTCTTTTGCAAACTCCAAATGTGCTGCAATATTTTTTTTGGACAGCAATGGCTTCCTCCGTGGTGTCCTCCCATGTCCTCCATTCTTGTTTAATGTTTTCCTTATTGTAGATGTGTCAACGAAAATGTTAGCATGTGCCAGAGATTTCTGTAGGTCTTTAGCTGACACTCTAGGTGTCAGGTTTTGACGTAATCTCAAATAAATTTCATTCTCAGACACAAAGTCTTTGATGAATCTCTCATTTATTGAAGAATTTACAATCCGACCTGAACTCATATGCAGCCAAAACTGATTCTCTGAAACCAACCCCTCCCTTTCCGCTTCTCAAAACCTCAGTGCCCATCATTGGCCATCTTCCAAGTCAGTCTCTTCTGCCAACTACTTCAGATCACAGGAATG
>WNWU01003220.1:0-13753 GCA_012654045.1 Ptyas mucosa | reverse complement strand
GGGGGGGGTCATGGGTGCGTGTGCCCACATCCATAATTCAATGCACCCCGCCCTCCCGCCCATGCACACGTGACACCTCCCCTGCTTTTGGCACGTGATGGCCCGGTGGGCCCAGTAGGCCCATTTTCCCCCTCCCCAGGCTCCAGAGGCTTTCCAGGAGCCTGGGGAGGGCAAAAACAGCCTTCCCCATCCTTCCGGAGGCCGGAAACAGCCAGTTTCCCAACTTCCGATGGGACTGGAAGGCCTGAAAATCAGTTGGCCGGTGCGCGCATGCACACCGGAGCTGAGCTAGGGCAACACTCATGTGCCCACCAATATGGCTCCGCGTGCCACCTGTGGCACCCGTGCCATAGGTTCGCCATCACGGCCCTACTACATTGCGCTACAGTTAAATTTCCATTAGATACTCAAGGTTTTTTACTTACGGTAATTACTATCCTACAAATTCCTCTCTCACCAAAAACAGTCAGGCATATCTGGGCCTGATCTAGGCAGATAAGGGGAAAAGTGAAGAGGGTTGGGCATAATACTTACAATTAATATAACTAAGTCATGTTCAATCAGTAGTAGTTCCTAAGCATAAAATACATTAAATTCTCCATAACTTATTAGTGATAGCTTACTGGTTCTTGGTCCATACTATCAAGCCATAAACAATTTTACTGGATAAGCAACAAGTTTTCCTTACATGTTCTTTACAGAGAAAAGTAATCTTTCATAAGGATATAAGCTCTGTTCTAACAGACTGTGTGTGCATTAATCTAAGTTTTCATTTGAAACCTGGTTATTTTAAGAGAAAAGTTTTTTTTATCAACCAATAAAAAAGAAGTGAATCTTTACAGGAGCAACTGATGAGTTGGACTAAACTTCTGCAGACTTGACAGACATCAAAGTGAGGCATTTATAGAATTCCTGTGTATCTGGAATGTGAATTTCACTTTTTCTGATAGTTCAAATTGATGCACATAAGAGTTCCTCCCCCAGTTTTTATTTTCACATCCTGACAAGGTCAGCAACTATCACTCCAAAGTTACCCAATGAACATCCTTGGCCAAGTGTAGACTTGAATCTGGGTCTCTCTGGTTCTAATCCAACTCTCTAACCACAGCACCACACTATATTAAAGTTTATACTGTTATGTTTGCATTTTAGTATTTCATGGTTTATAGAGTTTGGTCTAGTGATTAAGGTACCAGGCTAGAAAGTGGGAGACCATGACTTCTAGTTCTGCCTTAAGTGGGCCAGTCACTCTCTCAGCCCAACTTGCCTCACAGGGCTGTTGTGGGGAAAAAAAGGAAGGTGTGTTGGATATGTTTGCTGCCGTGAGTTATTTGTAAAAAAAATATACATAAATAACAAAGGCAGGATACAAATAAACTACCTTGTGAATAGGAATTAGTACTGAAAATACATCCCAGGAACAAATACTATCAGGAGAAGCAAAATGAGTGTTCATTGAAGGGCTCCTGAAACAACTGAGCAAGGTTGCAGATACTGCTCTTATCAGCATCTCTGCCAGTGTCTTTAACTCTTTGGCTCTGCATACCTAGCTGTATTAAGCATACATCAGTATGGTAAAACGATAGAGTATTAAACCTGAACTGGGGAAACCTAGGCTCAAATCTTTAGTCACGTATAAATATTACAGGTTACCTTAAATCAGTTAATACATCTCTGCCTGATCTAGCTGTACTGATGTTAAAGTATGGCAAAACCCAAGCTGCAGTTAAAAATGTAACCAAAAAAGCACAAGTTACTATTTACCAATATAACCCATCAATTACTTAATACATCCTAAGTGTAGCTCCATAAAGATATTTTAATATTTCACCATGACAAATACATTCACACCAACTTTTTAAAGGCATAAATCTAGAGGCTCTTTTAACCAATTCTTTACAGATCTGACTTCTTGCTAACCAGCAATGGTTGGCTGGCTTGACTATGCTCCAAATCATATCATGTATTAATTGAACCAATTCTTTTCACTACCAGCATAACGTCTGGGGCTATACAGTTTTTTTGGACACTATATTACACTATTATCTATGCCATTCCTCTCATATAACAATCAAATCAACCTTCTTGGTACCCAACTAAAAATTGGCTAATTTAATACACACTAATTAAGTTAGGGAGACCAATAAAGCAATTCCCGCACCCAAAATTCATTTTCACAAGTAATTGCAGTGAGAACTGTATGTCCTAATAGTTTAACTTATTAACCAAAAAGTCTCCTCACCAAATAGTGTACATATTATCTACAGAAAAATGAAATTAAACATCTTATTAATCCCCCATAAATCGGGGGGGAATCCTACTTGGTTCCTGAGCATACAAATCCACTCCATTCTTGCTTATGTTTCTCTCCATTAAAAAAAAGCCAAGAACTCCTTAATTGTCTTCTGGAGCAGCTTTCTCAGTCAGAAAGACTGCATTCTCCTCCCACTATGTGTACATCTATTTGGAATCCAGAATTATCTGGATTATCAAATTATCTAATTTTCCCCATTCCTCACCCCCTCTACGTAATTAACTCTTCCTTTCACCGATATGAAGCAGACATATTTAGCATTCCCAATTATACACTCAATGTTTGTTTTCTGAAAAGCACCTTCCCAATATGGTAATCCGTACGGCAGTCCACGCGCCTTGCTCTATTTTACGGTGCATCCCGTCTGTCTCAATACAGCAGCATACATATCTCACAGCCTATACCAACCTCTTCATGGAAAGTCCCCTCCATACTCTGTCGCGCATCTGTTCATCCCCGCCCCCCCAACTTTAGGCCAAATTAGGTTTCTAACATCAGCCCACTCACAATTCCCAGTTTACATTTCGTTTCTTTTTCTCCTTTCCCCGACTGACCCTTCCGAATCTTGCAAGATCTCGAGTTCCAGAACCACTCTTAAAAACCTCAGCCCACCCCCAATATGGCTGCTTCGCCCTCATAACACACGCGCGCGATACCTGAGCGCCCTCCACTTTGTTCCCTTCTTTTACCTTGGTCAGCCCCACAAAAAAACCACGAATGGAAATGTAAAGATAAAAAGAAGCACGGGGAGGCAGAACAGCCGCAACTACAGTCGGGAAAAGAAGGTCTCGTTTTGAAGCAAGAGAACAACTCTTGGGCAAACAGCCTCCCGCGTTGGACCCGCCTCCGCCAAACAAAAGCGCACTGAACCTCCTCTACCCGCCAAGACTCACTGCGCATGCTCTTTGCAACTCTACGCCCCCTTTTTTAAGCCTCTCGAAGTTCGCTCCTAGCCCGCGGCATCCTGGGACCGGATGTTATTTTTTTCCTACTTCGCTCATAGACTTAGTCTAAATTAGACGATGGACCTTCCTTTTTCTTTTTTTTTTGAAGAAAAAAAATGAGAGCTGTTCATGAAAACAGTGACAAAGGTTAGAATTTTGGCCAGCTATTATTGAACAGGATTAACGTATTGCCTTCCCCAAAGAGCCATGTTTGTTTTAGTTCAGGTGCAACTTGATTTCTTTTTTAAATAGTTTTTAAGTTTTAAGCGTTCTGTCCTATATAAACTGTAGAGATTCAATCAGATAGAAACACCTGCACATGTGTTGGAAGAAATATCCATCTGGTTCAGTTCCAAGTGGGGAGAGAGACATGGAAACATGGAGGCTGATTGGATAGAGGATTTATTGATGGAGAAGACCACATGGGTTTGAAGTCCTGGTCAGCTGACCACGTGGAGTTGAGAGAGAGAGGTATTTATACCCTCTCTTCGGCTTTCCCCTTGAGCTTCCTGTTCCTAGAATAGAACAATAGAAATGTATTCTTTTGGTTGTCAGACTCCCAGGGGGCTATGCAGGGGTCATAGCTGAGGTTGTCTGAGATAAGTTTGGTTGAACCTTGCTGGGTGATGCAGTGAAGGGGCTTGGTTGTGCCATGTAGTGAGTTCTGCTGATAATCCTATTATGTCCTGGAGGGTCATGTCTCCAATCACCTTTCCGAATAGGAGATAAGGTGGCAGCATGGAAGCTTTCGGCCTAATATGGCTTCCAAAGCTGACATCATGTCTTAATCTCATCACCCTGGAGCTGAAGGTCTAATTCTCTTGTAGATAGGCTGGCCCAGTCCTGCTGGGGCTATTAAGAAAGGTGGGGGCTGCTTTCCAAGAGCATGTTTCTCCTTTAGGGAAATATAATATTCTGCCTTTTTAATATTTCTCAAAATATTTCATTCTTCTAATAAAGTAGGACGTAAAGTGAAATTGGATATAAGAGTGAAATAATACTGTGATGGAATGATGGGACCAAACAACATTCCGGATCAGCCAGAGACAGATTTATTATTGCGCAAGGTTCAGAGCAGATTCATACCTGAAAGTCTGAACCACCAAGAGATTTGACACAACTGCTTATATATGTTTTCAAGACAAAGGAGTTGGTGATCTAATACATTTTCCATATATGGTAAAATTACATTTGGTTTCAAATACATGAGCTCATACATTTATTCCATATATGGCTAACATACATTTATTATAAAATAACGGACACTTCCTCATTACTAAACCATTAGCTTCTAGTTTATAAGATTATTTTCAGCTGGACCACTTTCCTAAGTTCTGTAAGTACTAATGGAGTTTTTACTGCTGTCCTTAGGTGATAATTAACTCTTTGCCCCATACATGTCTTTTGTGTGGATGACAGTGAGCCTTTTCAGACATTCTCTATATGGCTGTCTTCCTTGACAGCTAGGCTTCATCAGAAGATATATTACCAATAATGGGGTTTAACTGCCTTTAATATACTTTCCAGCAAACACGTTTCTCTCAAACCAGCACATTTTCTTTCTTATAATACTGTGAATAAAGAGGGTCCTTCAGTGGTCATCTAGCTGAACCCGCATCAGTTACATTAATACGGGGTCAGCCTGGAAGATCTCTGAAGGGCCCCTTTTAATGTGAATGATGCAGGGTCAGCTATATGAACACTGAAGGGCCCTCTCTATTCTCTTTATTGTCAGAAAGAAATGTGCTTCTATTCACATTATTATAAGAAAGAAATTTGCTTGTAGATTACGCGAGGTCAGCTAAATTACATCCTGGAGAATATACATACATCTTCTGAGGGACCTAGCTGTCAAGAACATCCTGGGAAACATACATATATCTTTTAAGGAGGCTTAATTGTCATAAATGCAAGAACATCCATATGGAATCAAAAGTTACTTATCAGCTGAGGAAGCCATAACTCTGAGCATCAGAGGATATTCAGATATGATGAACTTATGAACTAGGAAAATAATTAGGAAATGTCAATTAGCATGTAACAAATGTTTGTTAACCATATATGGAAAACTGCTGTGTCTACAACTTCCTTTGTCTTAGAAATGTATAAAAGCAGTTGGGTTAGAGCCCTTCTTTGTCCAGAATCCCAGAACAAATCTAGTTCTGTACCTGCGCAAATAAAACTGTCTCTGACTGACCAGGAATGTTGTTTGGTCCCATCATTCCATAACATTTTCTGGCGACTTGCACGAAGGGACTAAGGAACAAAAGACCATTGTTCTGCCTGACAGCTGCCCCAGCGGGGACCGACGCCTTCCCAAGGAAAGTTCACTGGCCGGCCATTAGGACTCCATTGAAGTCTACAGGAAACTTTCAGTGAATAGGTGCCATAAAACCGCGGGCGAGCAGACTAGTCAAGGATCCAAAAGGTCAGCCAGACCCAGAGATCTCAACGAGTGGCCAAGAAGGAAGGAAGCCAGCAGGTGAGTATATGTAAGAGGGAGAGCCACCGACTTTGCGGTGAAGAGGGGGCCTGATCACCCTCCTAGGAGATAAGACGGCGTCCTAAAATCTCCAGTAAGGAGTTCAAGTCTCCTGTTGGGAGTTTGAGTCTCCCTGTTAGGATTGTGTGGGTGGTTAAACCGTTGCAGTTCCCGCATTGTGACCATTGGAATTTTCCGGCACATCGGGTCAGTGGTAGTGTTGTTAGGATGGGGGGGGGGGTAATCGTGTCCCCAGGACACTGTTACAATTCAGGTTAGAAGAGTGCCTTTAGTGAGATCAGTGACAGATCAATCAGAAGGCAGTTTCCCTTTGGCTTAAGAAATGTCAGATTGAATGTGTGAAAGTGTGTTTGATGAAAGAAAAAAATAAGACCAATAGAAAGATAGTTAGAAACAAAGTTTTCAGTCAGGAGGATGAGGAAGAAGTTAGTCGCCCTCCCCCATATGCACCACATCCCGTACCACCAAGACAAAACCCCTGTCCACCCTTGCCATTGGGTATGGTGCCAAGAACCATTCTACCTCGAAGACGCCAACTGCAAGTCAAACGGGAAGTTAAAAGTGAGGGGGAAGAAGAAACAAAAGAAGAATCTAAACCCATTACTTCTCGAACTCGAAGCCAGACGAGTTTGAAGAAGGCAGAAACTCCGCCTCCCTTAAGGGAACTTTTGAGTCATGGAACTGATGCCCAGGGACAGCCCATCATTCATCCCTTGTTCCAATATCAGCCTTTCACAACTACAGATCTACTTAATTGGAAACAACAATATGGCCCATTTAGCAAGAAGCCCAATGAAATAGTGGATCTATTCAGTACAATAATGCAAACTCATAGACCCACATGGGGAGACATCCAGCAATTATTAAACACCTTACTCTCCCTGGAGGACCGAGAAAAATTCAAAATAGCTAAGGAAAAGGTCTTAACCCGAATGTATCCAGGTAATGGAAATACAGTGCAAAAAATGCCACAGCAGCTGCAGAAGTAGATCCAAATTGGAATCCTAATGATGACCAACGCAAGACTCTATTAGATGCCCACCGCCTCTTCTGCATAAACGTTTTACGAGAGGCAGCAAAAGGTCCCGTTAATTATGCCAAAACCGCCATCATACTCCAAGAAAAAAATGAAAGTCCTGAGAGCTTTTTGGCCAGACTAGTAGAATCCTACAAAGTTCATACTGGGATAAACATAGAAGATCCAGCAAATAGCCCCCTGTTAAATGAACGGTTTATCACTCAAAGTGCCATGGATATCAGGAGAAAATTGCAGAAACTAGAAGGGGCTCTAGAAAAAATACCAGAGAACTCTGAAAGAACTAAGAATAAAGAAGAAATTGTTTATTGTTCTTCCCACCTGGGCTTTAGCAGGTAATTTAAAAAGAAAAAAAAATGTAAAACCTGTCTAAATGGGAAGACTCATATAATTTGACTTGATCAATTTGGTGTGATTTGTTACAAAATTCCTGGATATGCATCTATAATAATAGCAGGTAGAATTGACTGTGATATGTCTGGTCAGCCTGCAAATTAAGTGAACATTTCAGCTTGAAGCTGGGAGAAACGGAAAGTAGTTAGGGCCCACAATCATATTTATGATTTAAACTGCTCTCTGAGTTTTCCCACTGCTTTAAGAATAAGCTATAGGTTGCCCAAGGAAATAAAATTAAAACAAAACAAACAAAAAACAACCTCCACAGGTCTGGAAATGTTTGATGGTATGTGTGTATGTATATAATCATTTTCAAACCTGCAGGAAGAATGAAATCTTCTAATAACAGTACATAAAAATAATTTAGAAAATGGAGCATTGGCTTGTGAAAAGAGCTCCCTGAAATAATTATGATTGGTTTGCATGAAGGAAGCAGTGAATGAAATTTTTGTATGTGAAATTGGTTTTTAGTAAAAGTCTGATTGCAGTACAAAGGTGAATGTGCGTGTGTGAGATGTCCGGACTGAGATCTGTGAATGCCTGTGTGTTGAGGATGTGGAAGGAGGTTAGAGGGAGAAACGCAGAGGGTTAACCCCCCTCCCTTGGAGGAGAGAAGTGGGGGGGGGGGGCGGTGGCAGGCTGCGGCTTGTATTCTTTTAAACCATTTTTTTCTCTCTGCTGAAACAGCCTGAGAAAGGAGGGGGAAATGGGTGATCTGCAAATGCAGCTTTTCCTCTCACTGTTTTGGTCTCTCATCTGCATATAAAAGCTATGCAGATATATTTTCTTTTCTGCTCTGAATACAATTTTGATTTGATTTTTTGGGGGGGGAAATTTTTGAGGTTTAAAATATTTAATTAAACCTATATAAAAGAAATGATTTTGAAAGATTTTCTGAATCTGGCTTGCATTTTACTAAAGGCAGAGAATTGACACTAAAGTTTGATCCAAAGATATTTCAGAGCATCGATCCAAAATACTTCATTTAGATTGTTAGTTCTATTTTTGAAGCTGTTTTTCATACTCTTTTTTGTCTTTATGTCTGCCTGCAGTTTACATACTTAGCAGACAAGGTGCTCTATCCTACATACTTAGCAGACAAGGTGCTCTATCCTATGGCACATTTGTTTGTTTCTTTATTTGTTTGTTTGTTTGTTTGCTTGTTTGTTTGTCAGCAGCACAAGTTGCTGCCCTTTTAGGAATTGTTACAGAGATGAGTTAGAAATTACAATATGTAGTGTTGGAAGATAGGAGAAACTTTATATTAACAGAACAGGGAAATTAAATTCCCTAAAAGAAATAAGCAGAAACTCAGGCAGAGTTTCAGCCCCCACTTTTATCAATGGGCCATTAAGAAGCTGAAGCTACCTTATTTTCCACAACAAAGGAAGGACAAAATTGCAGGGTCTACAACATCCAAACAGATATGGGACACAGGAAAGAAATCAAACTAAAGTACTTAGAATTTTTAACACACGAGAAAAGACAAAAAGGAGAAAACACAGAAATGGCAAGCTGAATAATTATAGGAAACGAACATGTCAGAGCGGCAATCAGCCCCGTTACCTTGCTTGGGTAATTGCCCTCATTTAATGTTGGATCCTGGCGTTCTCCTTGTGTATAGTTTTGAAAAATAAACCCAAAGATGCATTTTTTTAATTAAACTCATATTTATTGTAAAGAAAATAAAACGTCTCACTATCTAAATTAGTTACATTTTGGCAAAGATCCCCAGACTGACCTTTATTTTTTTTTATTTTATTTTATTAAATTTATATACTGCCCTTCTCCCCGAGGGGACTCAGGGTGGTGAACAGCCATAAATAAAAAACATATATACAAAATTTAAAAGCCAAATAAAACCGAATTAAACATTGGCCCCAATATTTAAAATCCCAATTTACAATATTAAAACCCCAAATTAAAATATTACAATTTAAAATTTCTAAATTATTTTACAACAGAAGGGGAAAAGGGAAGAATTAGGCCAGGCCCGCCTGGTGGAACAGGAAAGTTTTTAACTCACGGCGGAAGGCACGAAGATCCGGGATCCTCCGTAACTCTGGGGGGAGCTCCTTCCAGATAGTGGGTGCCCCCACAGAGAAGGCTCTCCCCCTGGGGGCCGCCAGCCGACATTGTTTGGCCGACGGCACCCGGAGGAGCCCCTCTCTATGGGAACGTACCGGTCGGTGGGAGGCTATTGGTGGTAGTAGGCGGTCCCGTAAGTACCCGGGTCCTAAGCCATGGAGCGCTTTAAAGGTGGTAACCAACACCTTGAAGCGCACCCGGAAGACCACCGGGAGCCAGTGCAGCTCGCGCAGGAGAAGAGTAACATGGGAGCGCCACGTCGCTCCCATCACCACCCGCGCGGCCGCACTCTGCGCCAGTTGGAGCCTCCGGGTGCTCCTCAAGGGGAGCCCCATGTAGAGAGCATTACAATAGTCCAGGCGAGAGGTGACGAGGGCGTGAGTGACCGTGTGTAACGAGTCCCGATCCAGAAAGGGACGCAACTGGCGAATCAGGCGAACCTGATGAAAAATCCTCCCGGTCACGGCTGTCAAATGCTCCTCTAAAGACAGCCGTGAATCCAGGAGGATGCCCAAGTTGCGTGCCCTCTCTGCCGGGGCCAATGATTCACCCCCGATAGTCAGCGATGGTACCAGCTGACTATATCAGGACGTCGGGAACCACAGCCACTCGGTCTTGGATGGGTTGAGTCTTAGCCTGTTCCTCCCCATCCAGATCCGCACGGCCTCCAGACACCGGGACATCACTTCAAGGGCATCGTTGGGGTGGTCTGGGGTGGAGATGTACAGCTGGGTGTCGTCAGCGTACTGGTGATATCTCACCCCAAAACCACGGATGATCTTGCCCAGCGGCTTCACGTAAATGTTGAACAGGAGGGGCGAGAGGACCGACCCCTGAAGCACCCCACATATAAGGGGTCTCGGAGTCGACCTCTGCCCCCCTGTCAACACCGACTGCGACCAGTCGGAGAGAAAGGAGGAGAACCACCGTAACACAGTGCCTCCCACCCCTAGCTCTTCCAACCGGTGCAGCATGATACCATGGTCGATGGTATCAAAAGCCGCTGAGAGATCTAACAGGACCAGGACAGAGGAACAACCCCTGTCCCGGGCCCTCCAGAGATCATCAACCAACGCGACCAATGCCGTTTCCGTGCTGTACCCGGGTCTGAAACCCGACTGGAACGGATCCAGATACGTCGTTTCATCCAGGTACCGGGGAAGCTGTTGCGCAACCACACTCTCAACAACCTTCGCCAAAAAGCGAAGGTTGGAGACCGGACGATAATTCACCAACATTGCCGGGTCCAGGGAAGGCTTCTTGAGGAGAGGCCTCACCACCGCCTCTTTCAAGGCGGCGGGAAAGTCACCCTCACCCAACGAAGCATTTATAATCCCCTGGAGCCAGCCGCGTGTCACCTCCCGAGAAGCCAGTACTAACCAGGAGGGGCACGGGTCCAATAAACAAGTGGTCACGTTCAGCCTGCCCAGAATCCTGTCCACGTCCTCAGGGGTCACAGGATCAAACTCAGTCCAGATAACACTCACAAGACCTGCCCCTGTCCCTCTCCCCGGGACTACCCAGTCAGAGTCCAAGTCTTCCCGAATCTGAGTGATTTTGTCATGCAGATACTGAACAAAATCCTCAGCTCTACCCTCCAAGGGGTCCTCCCACGCTTCCTGATGAAGTAGGGAGCGGGTCACCCTGAAGAGGGCGGCTGGGCGATTATCTGATGATGCAATAAGAGCAGCAAAATAGTTGCATTTAGCTGCTTTTATCGCCACTAAGTAATTCCTAATATGGGATCTCACTAGTGTCCGGTCAGATTCAGAACGACTGGCTCTCCAACTACTCTCTAGGCGTCTTTTCTGGCGCTTCAACTCCCTCAACTCCTCAGAAACCCAAGGAGCCAATTGAGATCGGTGCCGGGTCAGAGGCCGCAAAGGCACGACCCAATCCAGAGCACCCGCAGCCGCCCTATCCCAGGCGGCCACTAGGTCTCCGGTCGAGGCGTGTGCCAGAGCCTCAGGAAATGGCCCAAGCTCCATCTGGAACCTATCAGGTTCCATCAGGCGCCTGGGGCGGAACCAACTAACAGGCTCCGCCTCCCTGCGGCGGGGTGCAGCGGTTTGAAAGTCGAGACAAAGGAGAGAGTGATCTGACCATGACAAGGGCTCGATGACTAAGTCCCCTATCTCAAGATCACTCAACCACTGTCCAGAGACAAAAATCAAATCCAGTGTGTTTCCCCCCATGTGGGTAGGGCCATGAATTAACTGGGTCAGGTCCATAGCTGTCATGGAAGCCATGAACTCCCGAGCCACCTCCGACGTCTCACCCACAGATGGGAGGTTGAAATCCCCCATGACCATAAGTCTAGGGGTTTCAACTGCCACCGCGGCGATAACGTGGAGGAGCTCGGGCAGGGCTGCTGCCACGTGGCAGGGAGCCAGGTACGTGACCAGCAAACCCATCTGAACCCCATGACCCCACTTCACAAGGAGGGACTCACAGCCGGCCGTCTGAGGAACTGTGGCCTCCCTCGGTCTCAGACCTTCTTTAATAACAACCGCTACTCCCCCGCCCCTGCCCTGTGACCTTGGCTGATGGAATGCAAGGAAACCTGGTGGGCACATTTCAATGAGGGGAACCCCCCCTCCTGGCCCAACCAGGTCTCCGTAATACCTGCCAGGTCCGCTCCCCCCTCACAAATAAGATCACAAATGAGGGGGGCTTTATTTACTACGGACCTGGCATTGCATAACATCAGCCGAAGGATCGGGCCCTGAGGGTCTGTGCAACCTGGGGAACGGGTGGAGTCTTGGGGGCCGGAGCGCGCCACCACTCGTAAACAGCGGGTGTGCACTCCCCTAACTCGATATGGCCCCCTACTCCCGCCATATCTACCCCTCCCACTCACGATAGTGATGTTCCAGGCACTATCCAGACAACCTCTGGCTCCCCTCTCAACCCCAGGATCCCCTCCTCCCATGCCATGATTCCTTACCAGGCCTGCCCCTCCCCCTCCCCTCCCCTCCCTCCCCTCCCCCTCCCCAGAACCCCTTAAAAATTTAGTTAATTTAGTTAATGACAATTTTAAAAAACCCCTTAGCCCCCTCTTGGCTGCATGCCACCTCTCGGGGTTCCAAAACCCGTCATCGAGGTAGGCCCTTGATAAAATGGGAGGCCAATCCTGCAAGAGGGGGGAATCTCGCAGGCCAAGAAGTTCAGCTGCCGAGTACATGTTGCTTCAAGAGGATAGGTGACCACATCCCCGGGTCTACATAAAAAATAAAAAGGTCCAGGGGAACGCAAATAAGATGGGGGCATCCACAATCCGAGTCCCAGACGACTGTCCCCTCACAACAGTGGGCAGGGTCTCTAGCCAAGTCGACATAGTTCAAGGGGGATACAATCCAACCGCCCTCTCACAGTGGTTGGTCAGATGGTCAGATGATCAGTCCCCTCTACTGGTGCAAGGCAGTAATAAACCAGTGCTGGCTATCGAGCACAATCCAAGGGGATTAAAGTCCAAAACCGCCCTCTCACGGTGGTTGGTCTGATGGTCAGTCCCCTCTGGTAGTGAGATGGAAAAATACACTGGCTCCCATAGCAACCCCACGTAAGTGACAGTTCCCTAACGACTAGGGGGGAGCTAAGATGGAAGCAAGCCATGGTTTAGGTATCAGCGAGTCAAAAGGCTCAGATGGAAATAAGCCATAATCTAATGTCAGAGAGTCGGTAGGTGGCAGCTGTTCCGGGATGGACAGAGTCCCAAAGGGGAATGATAGAAAATAGGGGGGAGAGAAAAAAAACTCCCAGCCCCAGCCTCCATAATCACGATGGAGACCTCCCAAGATTTACGGGGGGCTGTCCCATCCCCTGGGTAGCCCTCCTATAGGTCCTAGTCAGTCCGGACCATGAATGTATGTCTGCCACATTTTCTTCTTGTCTCGGCGATCCCATCATCCACAGCAGCCAGGCTAACCGAACTAGGAGCAGGCGTTCCCCTCCCCACCATCGCCGGCCGGCCACCATTTCGGCTGTAGCAGCTGCAGCCAAGAATCGCCGTTTCCCATTGCTGCTACCGTTGCCTGAACCGAAAAGTTCTGGCAGCGCCCCAGGTCTCACAAGGGAATCCAGCAATCCCCACGGCATCCAGAAGAAACCCCCAGAGCCTAAGGGGGAAAACGCCGAGCAGCAATGGCCCCAGCAGATCCATAGCAGACCTTCTCTGGCTGGAGAACGAAGAAAAGCTTTTTTAGATTTAAACACCATAAAACAATCACACACACAAATCAAAGAATTCACACACCAAATCAAAAGAATTTCAAAGGAACTTTAAAGGGTCACATAGAAAATCAAAAGACATTTTAGGATATATATATATATATATATTAAAATTGAAAGGGCTAATAGATCATTGAAAGCAATTATTACCAAACTGTGCTTAGAAGCCCACTTGCCATGGCTTCAAGTTTTTCCTATGGCCTTGTACATTTTTCGAACTGCCCCACGAACCAAATACCAGC
>WNWU01003219.1:0-23981 GCA_012654045.1 Ptyas mucosa | reverse complement strand
ACAAAATGTTTGTATCTTTTATAAAACTTTTAATTAAAAAAAACACATCCATTTTGATTGGGGGAGGGGGTTTCACCCAGCTTGGGAGCATCTCTGCTTTAAACTGGGCTACCCAGTGAGCCCAAATCACCACAAATGGATTCTAGCTTCCATTCTTCATCTGCAAGGACCCACAAGATCTCAACATTCTGCCTCTCCTTGCTTTAAATGCCATTCGGTCACCCTCAAATATCCTTGATCCCTCAAGAATATTACTATCCCAGGTACCACTGGATCACTCTCACACACAATCTGAGTTTGATCTGCCACAGCAACAACAGAAGCCACCAAAATTTAGCAGGCAAAGCTTTTCCAGATCTAAAGAAGTTAAGGATAGTTTTGCCTTATTTTCACCAGCTTAATTTTATATTTTAAATGTTATGTCACATAGTATGACATATTTTATTTGTGAGGCTTCAGACACAAACAAACCAGCTTAGCTCATGGCTGTCTCCTTGCAGTTACAAATTCCAGATCTGGGCAGGTGTTTTTTTGTTTCTTCCAGCTAAAGAATCTAGAATGAAGTAAATCTTTCAACATTGGGAACCAGCACCTTTTATTTTCCTTCTCCCTTTGCCCTTGAAGCTATTAAAGGCACCAAGCTTATGCCGTTTGCTAACCTAATTTGGGCCTTTCCAAAGCTTTATGTTGTCCTCACACAAGGAAGATTTTTAAGTAAGGCGGGGATTATGTAAACAGGCTTGTCCCGTCTTCCTCCAATGAGTTTTAAATGTAAGCAAGTTAAGAGTTGATCTGAGCTAATCTGCCTATGTGTAGTAAATATGGTTTAAGGAGCTTGTTGTGGTCAGGTAAGTCAAGGTTGAGAGAAAAGGCACAGCCAATCCTTTCCGCTCTGAAATTCCACCTGACCAGCACTCCTAACAGCCTCTTCATCTTGCATATGGCCAAAGATTACCAATGACACCTCTTAAAAATGACAAATAATTAATACAATAAAACTTCTTCTGTTATGTATGTATCTATTTTGAGCGGGAGTTTCAAATGAAACAGTGTTTTGTGATTGGTTGACAGTTACTGCTAGAAGTGTATATAAGGAGGGCTGCTGCCCGTATTCTTTGCTGAAGTCTCACCCTATATCAGTGATGGCTAACCTTTTTGCTGTCGCGTGCCAAAAGCTGGGGGAGAGCGGGGAGATCGTGCGTGTGCGTGCCCACATAATTCAATGCCCAGCCGTGTCCCGCCCTCCCGCACTTTCTAGGAGCCTGGGGAGGGCAAAAACAGCCTTCCTCAACCCCCCTTGAGGCCCTCCGGAGGCTGGAAACAGCCCATTTCCCGACTTCCAGTGGGCCCAGAAGGCCCGAAAATCAGCTGGCCGACGGGTACAGGTGTGCTGGAGATGAGCTAGGGCAACGCTCGTGTGCCCTCAGATATGGCTCCGCGTGCCACCTGTGGCACCCGTGCCATAGGTTCGCCATCACAGCCCTATATTAAAGAGCTGTTGTCACTAGCTTGCTTGTGCCTCTCGTTATTCCCGCGCTATAACATTGGCGACGAACGTGGGATCAAGGCTACAAGAAGCAAACCAAAAAGAGCTTTGAGTTCAGCCAGGGTGACAAAGCGGGCAACGGAAGACATATTGCGATGTCTGCTTACGTACCGCCCAAGCCCTTCGATCCAACCCGCGATAAATGGGGATCGTATATGACCAGGTTCAAGTGTTCCCTCGAAGCCAGCGAGATGCAAGGTCTCTCCGCTAATCGGAAGAGAGCCTTCTTCTTAAGCCACTGTGGGCCAGACGTATTTGAAATGGCTGAATCACTCTGCGAGCCAACCCCAGTCCAGACTGTTCCCTGGGATGTGCTCCAAGCCACCCTCAAGAGCCACTACGCTCCTGTTCCGTCTAAGTTTGTACAGTGCTATGCATTTCGGCAACGTGTACAAAAAGAAGGTGAACCGATCAGCGCATACATGGCAAGCCTCCACAAAGCCGTCACGCATTGCGACCATCGAGACTTGGACGACGCGCTGCTCGAACAACTGATATGTGGCGTACGAGATACGAGACTACAGAGAAGGCTTCTTGCAAAGCCAGATCTAACCCTAGCGGGTCCTCTAGATGAAGCCAGAGCACATGAGGCTTCTACGAAGGCTGCCGAGACGCTGCAACGCCCAGCGGCAACCAAAGACGCCCCCAAATCCACGCCGGTACACCGGGAGGAAGAGAGAACCAGCACCAAGGAAGAATCGGACGAGGACGTTTTCCATATGGAGAAAAGGAAAAAAGAACAAAAAAGAGGTAATTGCTCTAGCTGTGGTGGAGCTCATGAGAGACAATTTTGCAAATACCGAGACACCGTTTGCCGGCGTTGTGAAAAGAAGGGTCACTTGGCGAGAGTCTGTAGAGCTATAATTCCAAGAAGCTACAACTCACGTGACCAAAACAGCCAACCAGAACCGGCTCGTTCAAAGCCGCCAATCAAAGATGGCGGCACAAAAAACCGGCGCGAAAATCAAAAGCGGGAAGCTTTCACCACAAACATCAACCATGCCAGCACATCGGTGGAAGAGAAGGTCTACACGAAAGTAGAGATTGAAGGGAGGCCTTGCGAGATGGAAATCGACACTGGGTCTGCTCTGTCAATTATGTCCTGGGCGACCCTGAAGACCATCATTCCCAGCTTCAAGAAAGCTCAACTGACACGGCAAAGAGTTCGTCTACTCGACTACCAGAGGAACAGGGTTCCAGTGGAAGGCGTCGGCACATTCCGAGTCACTTATGGCGACATCCAGAAGGAACTACCCCTGACAATTGTGAGCCAGCCGCTACCGAGTCTTCTGGGCCTAGCATCGTTCCGAGCCCTAGGCATGGGTTTCATGGGCGTCCACAGTCTGAACAAACCATCCCTGAAAGAAAGTCTCCTGCACGAGTTCCAGGACGTCTTCGGAGAGGAGTTGGGCAAGTACGTGGGGACCCCCATTTCGTTTAATTTAGACCCCAACGTGACTCAGGTCAGACTAAAAGCAAGACGGGTGCCACTTGCATTAAAACCAAAAATTGATGCGGAATTGGACAAATTAATTAAGCAGGGGGTGTTGGTTCTGGTTGATCACGCCAAATGGGAGACCCCAATAGTTACCCCAGTAAAGGCAGATGGGTCTTTAAGAATTTGCGCTGACTACAAGTGCACGATAAACAAGGCGTTGCAGCAGAGCGCCTATCCTGTGCCGATAGTGCATCATCTACTACACTCCCTGGGGCCCGGCAAAATCTTTGCTAAATTAGACTTGGCGCGGGCATATCAACAATTGCCAGTTGATGATGCCACTGCTGAAGCGCAAACGATTGTGACCCACAGGGGTGCTTTCAAATGCACCAGGCTTCAATTTGGGGTCAGCGTTGCCCCGGGGTTATTCCAAAGCACCATGGAGCGCCTGTTACAGGGGCTTCCGGGGGTGGTGCCGTATTTTGATGAT
The DNA here is from genome assembly GCA_012654045.1 of Ptyas mucosa. Classification (NCBI taxonomy): domain Eukaryota; kingdom Metazoa; phylum Chordata; class Lepidosauria; order Squamata; family Colubridae; genus Ptyas; species Ptyas mucosa. Next base: position 20,507 of record WNWU01003219.1, on the reverse strand, counting down.
GTCCTAATCAGCGCGACGAACGAAGCTCAACTGGGTGACAGAGTCAGGCAGGTTCTCACAAAATTTAGAGAAGCGAGACTTAGACTTAAAAAGAAGAAATGCATGATTGCTGTCCCCTCTGTAGACTTCCTGGGGTATAGGGTCGACGGAAGGGGCATCCACCCCACCGAAAGCAAAGTGAGAGCCATTAGAAACGCTCCCATACCTAAGTCAAAAACAGAGCTTCAAGCTTTTTGGGGGCTGTTGAATTTTTACTCTATGTTTCTTAAGGATAAGTCTACCATAGCTGAACCTTTGCACAAATTGCTTGGAAAAAACGTTCCTTGGGTATGGGGCAAGGTTGAATCAACTGCATTTAATGCTGTAAAGAAACTCTTGTCAGAGGACAGTTTCCTTACACAATACAACACTGAACTGCCGTTAGTACTCGTTTGCGACGCATCCCCGTTTGGAGTTGGCGCCGTCCTGAGCCATAAGACTGCCGAATGGCTTAGAGGCGCCTATAGCGTACTACTCTCAAACCCTGTCCAGCGCAGAGCGCAATTATAGTCAGTTGCACAGGGAGGCTTTAGCCGCTGTTGCGGGAGTAAAAAAGTTCCATGACTATCTTTTTGGCCGGACATTTGAACTGATATAGGCCTTTGTTGGGACTCTTGGCGGGGGACAGGCCTACTCCTATTGCCCTGTCTCCTCGAATGACCAGGTCGGCAATTTTCCTGTCTGCATACTCGGACCAACTGATCCACAGACCCGGACGAACTCTGGGCCATGCTGATGCCCTCAGCCGCTGCCCCCTTCCCGACTTGCTGGAAGACCCTACACCTGAGGTTCCTGTTCTTTTGCTCAATGTATTGACTTTGGGCCCAATCTCTTCCTGCGAGGTGGCAAGGGCATCTACTAAGGACACGATCATTTGCCCTGTGATGGGCTGGGTCATGAGGGGATGGCCGACCAAGGTGGACAGTGAGGAATTTCTACCATTTTTTAAGAAAAAAAATGATTTGTCGATGCAAGGGGGGTGTCTATTGTGGGGCGATAGGGTGGTTATTCCCTCACGATTGCAAACGCAAGTCTTGGAGTTATTGCATGAAGGGCATCCTGGTATTGTTCGAATGAAGGGGCTAGCTAGAAGTTATGTCTGGTGGCCTAACTTGGATAATGATGTCACAGAGTGGGTTGGGAAATGCAGGCCCTGCCAGGAATCCCGCCCAGATCCCCCAGTAGCACCCGTCCGAGAGTGGGAAAAACCAAAAGCGCCATGGGGGAGGATCCATATTGATTTTGCAGGACCTTTCCATGGGCAAACCTTAATTGTTGTTGATGCATTTTCAAAATGGTTAGAAATAATCCTAATGCCATCCACGACAGCTGAGGCGGTCATTAAGACCCTCAGAAAACTCTTTGCAACTCATGGTCTACCAGATACCCTAGTGTCCGATAACGGGCCGCAATTTACGGCAACGCAATTTGAGGGCTATTTAGCTGAATTAGGAATTAGGCATGCATTGTCAGCTCCTTTTCATCTGGCTTCGAATGGCCTTGTAGAGAGATTTGTTAGAACGGCCAAAGAAGCCCTATCCCGGTTGGATGCAGGAGACTGGCAGGCCAGAATAGACCAATTCCTGGCAGTACAACATGCCACCCCATGCACGGCCACAGGGTGCAGTCCTGCAGAGCTATTAATGGGCAGAAAGCTGAGATGTGTCCTAGATAGACTGCATCCCAATTAGTCCCATGAAAACTTCAAGAGGGAAGGAGTAGGACTAAGACAATTCCAAATTGGGGCCCCGGTGTTCGCCAGAAACTATGCCAATGGGCCGCTTTGGGTAGCCGGAACAATTATAGGGGTCACAGGTCCAAAATCATACACGGTGGATGTAGGACAAAACAAAATTTGGAAACGGCACATAGATCAGTTAAGAAAGAGATTAGAGGACGAGGTCTATGTAAATCCACAAATAACTGAGCCTGACTATCACAGTTTTTCCAAAACAGCTACCTCAAGCCCGAGTAAGCAGGAATACTTATCTGACAAATCCTGGCTCCAGCGCTGCCCTGACGAGTCGACACTCCCAGCTAGGGAAAACCACGCCTCCGAAGAAATCCAGGAGGTTCCATTGGCGGAGCCAGGAGAGACAGAAGGTCCCTCTGACCGGCTCGACGCCTCCCCAACTACTGAACTGCGCAGGTCGACCCGAGCGAGAACACGCCCTGGTCACCTGCGAGATTTCATTTGTAAATATGTAAATAGATAATGTAAGTGCCTTCTGGGAATGGAGGGGTGTTATGTACGTATCTATTTTGAGCGGGAGTTTCAAATGAAACAGTGTTTTGTGATTGGTTGACAGTTACTGCTAGAAGTGTATATAAGGAGGGCTGCTGCCCGTATTTCTTTGCTGAAGTCTCTCCCTATATTAAAGAGCTGTTGTCACTTGCTTGCTTGTGCCTCTCGTTATTCCCGCGCTATAACAATAATAGCACGTAAAACAAATGAGGGCAGGAAGGGGGTTAATGTATTCTTAATAGGCGCCTCGGATTAGTTGTAACCCCAGAGGATCTATCCAATGGGACCAAAGGGGAGGGAATGGGGCGTATAAAATGTCTTGCTTTTGAATTCAGGGGTGTGGCTTTTGGATTAGAACTTCCTGTTGAAGCTTCTAGTCGAGACCCCACTGCACTTTGCAAACTGCTTTTTTAAATTTTATTTTGGGTAAATAAACTTATTTTCTTACCAATCCAAGTTTGTGTGTGTGTGTGGAATCATTTCCAACACCAGGATCATGTGATCACCTTTCGTGACCTGACAAGTAGTCAGTGGGGAAGCCAGATTCACTTAACAACCATGTTACTAACTTAACAACTGCAACGATTCACTAAACTATGGCAAGAAAGGTCATAACATGCAGCAAAACTCTCTTAATATAAATGTCTCATTTAGCAACAGAAATGTTGGGCTCAATTGTGGTCATAACTCGAGGACTACCTGTAATTAACACATCTAATGGCTTTGATGTGGAAATGACCTCACATCTGTCATAGAATTCCTCTGTTGCCAGTATTGTGTAAAAATGGATGACTTTTTCAGGAGTTTCTGCAGGGAGGGGTGAATACAAAGTCAAGAGGATGATGGCAAAAACATGCAGATCAAAAGCACATCGTGATGTGGGTAAAAAGGGGGCGGGGCTTTGATTGCATGGCTGTGGCTGCCATCATGACTTTTTTTGATGCCTTCCCTGCTGGCCAGTCCTATGGCATAAACCATTTCTCAAGTCTCTACTTCCTTCTGGGTTAAACATCTCACAGCTTCCTTGCTATCAAGTCTTGCCATTTTGCAAATGCATTGTCTCCAGCCAGCCAGCTCCTAACATACAATTCTGTGTAAAGGGGGTATCTTTTCTCACCAATTCAGGCCCATAAAAATAATTTTTGCATTAGGCAAAAATCTGCCAGGTTGGGCAAGGAGTCCTCAAAGGTCCCTTCCAACTCTGTTATTCTGTTTCTGGATTAAATTCTTAAACTATGCAACAACCACTTTGGGGAATAAACATTTTTTTGCTCTTCAGGTTCTGCAGCTCCTGCTTTCCAACTTGGCTTCATCTAGATTTCTTGTTGCAGTCATCCTAAATGCCCTCCAGATGTGTTGGGATAAATCCCATAATTCTCAGACTGTCACCCATGTTGGCTGGGGACTGTGGAAATTGAAGTCCAAATCATTTGGAAAGCATAAAAAAAGGCCCAGATAATTACAGCTAATTAGAAAATGAATGGGCATTTAATGTTTGTAAAGATAAATTTGTTGATGCTCCTATGCACAAATGTACTAACACCTTGTAATCTTAAAGGGTGCAAGGGGGTTAAATTGTTAAATTGTGAATTTTTAACTGATGATCTTTAATGTTGTCCACTGCCCAGAGTCACTGTGTGTGAATTGGTTGGCTACATGTATTAAATAAATAAATAGCTCTCCTAACTATATAAAACATTGAGTTGATAATGGTGTCGCAGAAAAATAAAAGAGATGAATTTCAAAATCAGAAAAAGCTTTTATGTATTTCGGCCAAAAGGTTCAGACATGCATTCTGTTTTACATTCTGAACAAAAGACCTTCTTTAAGACACGTATCTTTATAGTAACAAAACAGGAAGTATCTGAGATCTGCCTCTTTAGCTAGCCCCCTCCCTTATTCCTTAGGCAGGAAAGCTCCATGTGGTTTAGTTCTGCATTTCAACATAGTACCTCTGCGGTTTGACTTCTTGAACTCTCCAACTGTAGAAAGTGTGTTAACTCTGCAGTTTAACTTTTTGAACCCAGCATTTGTCTCTTATATTTACTAGTTAAAGGGGTCCTTCAGAGATCCTCTAGGCTGACCCCGTATTATTTCACTCTTATATTCAATTTCATTTTACATTCTGCCTTATCCCCCCTTTAAGACTCTATTTTACTTGGTTACAATTGAGTCTTATCTATTACAGAGCTTAATTCAACAATGCAAGCATATAACATTTGACATAACATAATCAATTCAGGATAAGATACATAGTAATGCAAGGGAAAGACAAGTAATACATATGGTTTTCAATCTTATTCTCTGAAGCACTTTCTCTAATTACCCAGTTGAGAGTTGTACATATGTTCCTGCATCAGAAACTTCATTTTCATCAAAGAGATCAGGGTCAATTTTACAGTCTATAAGGCTTTCCATCAAAATCAACTCATTTTTTTTCAACTCTTATCTCTTTCACTGCTCTCTCTCAATAGCTAGTTGTCTGAACAAGGAATAAAAGCCAGGCCTGTCACAACAGGAATAACATCTGTCTAATCCAGCCAGGCCCAGACAACTAAGAGAACCACATTTCTGTTGCTTGTAACTTCTGACCCATTTTGGATGCCCGGTCCTTGGCAATCTCTCTGACCACACCTGTCCTGACTTATTCATGTAAAAACAACAGTCTTCTCACAAGAATACACACAAACCACCTTCTTGGGCCTTGACCAAGGTCCCTGCAATTTGGTTCAGGCTTTCTTGGAACTCCTCTGACAATTGCTTGAACTGTGTTATGGAGTGTGCCATTCCACCTACACCTGCTCTGACTGCTGTCCTTATCCCCAGGATTGCTAATAGTGGGACCAAGAGTGGCACCCTTTTTTTGAACATGCCCCATAAGGGGAACAGGGATAGTGTGCTCTTCACTGACAACACCTATTTTGGGGGAAATGTACATGTTCCAGTCCAGTTTGTAGGTAAACACAAATACACATTTTTCCCACATAAGAAGAAAACTCAATTTTTCCTTACACACACCCACCTATGTTCATGGAAAAGGTATAGGCTCGTTGGTTTTTATTCTCATTAGTCCAGACCCCTAAAGTCCCTGCCACTAGCATGCCAGTCAGCGGCTACAATGGGACTTCTAGTGTAGGGTCCTTTTGCTTATCTCTGAGAATTGTGCCTTCAAAAAGATAACGTTAGCTTGCATTTCCAAGGGGAAGTAGGACACATAAGCCTGTGTTGGACCTAATGGAGACATGTGGTGGTATTGAGAAATGACCTTCTGTTGAAATAAATAGTGGGCATAAGGAGAAATGCCACTAGTTAGGTTTACATCCATAAGTGTCATTCTAGGGTCAAAGTGTATTTTTGATGGACATTGATCTCCTATCAGGGATCCTACAGGAATACCTGGTTCCTGATGTTGCTTTACACACAAGGAGGATGACCTTAGGATTTCCACACCAACGGCTATAGGGCCAACAATGGGGAAACGATTCATCCCCAGCCTTTTGATGGCGTTATAAAAGTCTCCTTGCAATTTGGCTACTGCTACTTTGGTTCTCCATTTAATATCTTTCTCAAGGACTATTGTGGCCCTGGTCCTGACCCAAAGATCTGGCTCAATTGGAACAGCATTGTAAGATGAAGGACCAGCAGACAAACAGAACCAGCATTTTTGGCTTAGGGTAGGGTCAGACTGATTAACTAGGCTTTAACTCAATTCCAGTATTCTTAACATGTAGATCCCTTTTCTCAATTGTTACAGGGGCTCATTCTCCCTTTGTTCTACCCCACTCTGTTCTGGGATTGCCAGACGCTTGTCTTTAGGTCTTGGGGTTGGCTTAGGTCCAGGGTACTGACCCCACCTATTGATGATACGTTGTTGGTGGGAGTGGACCTGTTCCAAAGAGTTCATACCTTGTGACCTGTTCCTGCCCTGTTCTTTGGGCTTCTCAACTTCCCCGGATCAAGGGCAAGGGGGGTCACTTGGGCATTCTCACAACATTGGGAACTACTGTTCAGGATGTTATTACTCATTAGGCCCTTTGCCAATAATAGCCAAAGCCACAGAAAACTCATAATTGTCCTCTACACAGAACCTATCCAATCACAATTCCCTTAATCTACAAAATCACCACATCAGGAAGAAGGTTAGGGTTATATGTGACTTGGGAAAGGGCAATATTAGTTTTAGGTATCCCACAGAACCATCTCTTATTTGTTAAATACAATATCCACATTCCCAGAGCTAGAGCAGCCTCACAGAGCGCTCACTCCCTGGCTTCTTCAAACATAAATATCTACAGGAGTTTTGTACTGCTCTCTGTCACAGTCAATGATTTTAGATTCAGCACCTGTCTTTTTGGGGAAGAGGTGATTCCAGCATACTATATACAGCAAATCACAACTAATCACAATAACAGCAAGCACGCTTATTAAAATAAGAGATAGTGTACCTATGGCTATATATGTTTGACTTCCCGTTCCAAATCTTCAGCCGTACGTGGAGGGTCAGCTTCCAGTGTGACACCAGTAAGGCCTCTTCTGCCCCGTATGTTGCCTGCCCATTGCCGGTAGGACAATTAATGGGGGGCACTTCTTCAAGCGTACTACTAGGGGTCGGGCCTGGGCCTGGTCTGCCTCCCAATATTCCTAAACTGCGGACTTAACTCGAGTCCAGTGAATCCAAGACTTGGATTCAAACATTTTTACTGCAAGTGGGAACACAAGACCACAGTATACGGGCCCTTCCACCTAGGCATTAAACTTTTTCCTTTCCAGTGTTTTACCCATACAATCCTCCAAATTGTTATGGAATGATAGGACTGAACAACATTCCTGGTCAGCCAGATACAGTTTATTGCGCAGGTACAGAACCAGATTTGGATCTAGGATTCTGGACAAAGAAGAGTTCTGATACAACTGTTTTTATACATTTCCAAGACAAAGGATTTGGTGATCTCATGCAGTTTTCCATATATGGTTAACATACATTGATTTGGTGAGCTCATGCAGCTTAACATACATTTGTTATATGATAATGGACACTTCCTAATTACTAAACCATTACTTTCTAGTTTATAAGATTATCTTCAGCTAGACTACCTTCCTTAGTTCTGTAATTACTAATGGGGACTTTATTGTTGTCCTTAGGTAATAATTAACTCTTTCCAACATACATGTCTTTGTGTCTTTGACAGTGAGGCCCCTCAGATGTTTTCCATATGGCTGTCCTGTTACGTGTAAATGCCTAACTGTGTATGTCCTTGGCAGGGCAGGGGTTAACCCCACCTTTCCCACCTGACCTTTCCCTTGACCCTCCTTACCTTGACCCCACCTCCAGGGTATATAAGTCCATGTCCAGGGGCTGACTCCTCCATTCCAGATGTTCACCTGAAAGAGAACAGTAAGACTTGAATAAATATCTTTGATTTAAACTCACTTCGTATTTGTGGTTATTGGGCTGGATCCTATAAATAAGCAACAAGATGGTAGCAGAGGATGGTTATACCCAATAACTGAAGAATAACCACAGAAACACAGTTCACCCTGAGATGGAAGACAGAGTGAACACGAGGTCCATCACCAAACTGATGGCAGAGCTACAGGGATTAGAAGGTGCAACTGCAAGAGTCCCAACAGCCTTAAATGAAAGGAACCTGGAAAAACCAAACAGAAGTGAGAGGCCACGAAGAGATGCAGCCAGATGCGAAAGGGAGGAATCGCCCGAGAGAGATGAGCTAAGAGAAACCATACAAAGAATGATGGAGGCCTCCATCAGCAAAAAGGAACTCATCGCAAAACTCCAAGACCTACTAGATGACCACGGAGTAGCGATGAGCGCCCAAGAACAAGACTATGAAGCCACCAGACCGGTAAGGGAGAGAGGTTCCCTAGCAGAAGCCCAGGACTCAAACTGCTCCAGTTTCACGCCATGCTCCCAGCGGCCATCTTGGATCAGCCAACAACCAATGGGGAGCCGAGATTCAAATTTAATGGCGCGAAACGAAGAGGGCCCCAAAACAAATGGGGAGCCACCCAAAAACAATACAGAAAGAAGAAACCAAACCACCAGGAGCTCACCTACCGAGCTCGAAGTCGCAAACGCATGTGAGACTCTAGCGGCAGCAATCGGCTCCGCGTACGAACCTCACGCACCAACCGCAAGTCGAGAAGACAACGGAGAGGCCATCAATGTCGAAGCATCGACCCAGCACCTCTACACCAGAGCCGCACACTACGAGAGCAATCGCCAAGTGCCAATCGCCCACGAGACGTGCCAATGGCAGGACTCGAACTCTCCACCTACCGCATCAACGACGCGAGGCCCGAGGGAGGAAAGATACGCCAGCTACTCACCCCTCCAGCGACCTCCGCCAGGATTCCTCACTCATCCGATGATCAGCAACCAGGGATCGGGACCGTCCCTCGCCGCCGCTGCTGCCACGCCGCTGAATTCTGGGAGTCCTCGACTTATGTCCGCCTCGCCTCCTCGCCTCTCGCCAGCCTTTGCCATGGATCCAGCTACCCACAGATGGATGCCAGCTCCCAACGACAGATCCAGATATGCCAGGGGTGAGTCAGGGCCCCCAACAGCAGGCCTAGGCCGAGGCCTGAGAGCCACAGCAACGAGCTGCTCACCAAACGACTCCAGACGCGAAATGGGCTTCGTGCATGCTCAATCAGCACCTGTAAGAAGAGAGAGCAGAAACATAGACAAATCCATTCAGAGTTGCAAACAGCATCCCCATGCCATATTGTGAGTTGCCTCACCTGAAATACCATGGACAGCAACAGAATGTGAGTAATTCACCACACAGCTCAATGACTTTACCAACTGACTCACACATACTTAAGTTAGATGGGTCAAATCTTATGCAGTGCAACCATCAGTTACAGATCCTTTTCTTGAGGGAGAATATGTTGTTTTTGATTAATGATCCTCCCAGAAAACCTTGGACTCTAGAAATAGATTGCTTGCACCACAGGGCTTACTATATAGTTATAGCAAGTATTTCGCCAAGCATCTACCCCAGCCTTAGCCATTATTTAACAGTGTCAGAGATACTACAGAAAATATTTAACTTGTTCTACAGTAAGAGCGTGGCCACTACAACTAGGATATCCAGAGAGTTCCACTCAGCGAGGCACAAGACTGGAACCCCCATGGGTGAACACATCCTTAACTTGAACGCCACCAGGGCTGAGTTGATACAAAGGGGGGAGGATATCTCAGAAGAGAGTATGAAGAGCATTATCATTAATTCCCTGGACTCTAGCTGGGACAATTTCATAATGCAGCTTGATAGCCTGAGCCTAGATCACCTCACCCTAGAGACACTTACAAACAGAATAATTGCCAAAGACAGTTTAAGGAGAGACCGCTCGATGGGTCGCAGGGATAGTAGACCACCGAAGAGAGTTGAGTTTCAAACCAGAAACCACGACACCCCTGAATGCTTTACCTGTGGTTCCAGGAACCACTATAAGAGGGATTGCCCCAAAAATCTGAGGGAGAGGGACTACACCTATCGCAGAGACAGACAAGGCAGGAGGTCAACTTTCCCTGATAGGTCCTCACCAGAAAACAGATATAGATGTAGGGACTCACCCAACCCAAGGGACAAAAGAGGGCATAGGGACAGCTCTAGAGAAAGCCGATCAGGGTCTATGTATGGGGTTGGAGAGAACATACACACACGCCCACAGACAAGAGAAGGGGATGCACGGCTCATAGATTCTGGAGCCACCAATCACACCACTTGTGACAGAAGGATCCTCACTTCCTTTACACAAGAGAACTACCACATCAAGGTAGCCAACCAGAGCAAGGTTCTAGTAACTGGAAAGGGAGATACCTTCATAAGCGGGATAGGAAAGATAGAGGGGGTATTGCTCATACCCGAAATACCCCACAATATCTTAGCTACACTCAAACTTAGTAAAGACATGGGTATTGAAACCACCTTCAAGGAAGGAAAGGCCTACATGACTAAGGGTACAGAGAGTATAGGCAAGATTATTATCAATGGAGGTCTAACATACCTCCAACCTAAAGGGAGTAACCAGGCAAGCATAAACACTCAAATAGAGGACACAGAAGACAGGGCTGACACCCATGATGAGACAGAGGGGGACAGAGATGATAACACCAATGAGGATAAGTGCAGTCATGGCACAACTCACAAGGGGAAATTGTCAATTGGCAAACCCATCCACGATGACTGTGCTCACTTACTACATAGAAAGTTAGGCCATGCCAGCTTCCCGGTCATACAAAAAATGACAGAATGTACCAATGGCTTAAAAATAAAAGGTTGTGAAAACTATTTAGAGTGCTCTGTATGTAAATCCTCCAAACTTAAGACCAAACCTAAACCAAGGAAGTCCACACGCACCACCAATTCCATATTCCACCTAGTACATATGGACCTAGTGGGTCCCATGAAACCCTCTATAAAATATAAAAAGAGATTTTTTCTAACAATAGTAGATGATTTCAGCCGCTATGGTTTTTTATATACTATTAATCACAAAAACGAAAATTTAGAGAATTCTACAAGAGGGTTGAAATGCAACACAACACAAAAATAAGACAAATAATGATGGATAGGGGGTCTGAGTTCCTATCTAGGGACTTCTCGAGTTGGTTAAAGATGCGTGGAGTAGTGCATTACACATCTTCTCCATTTTCCGTGTTCCAGAACGGAATCGTAGAGAGGAGGAATGGAATCTTACAAACTATGGTAAGGTGCGCACTAGAAGACGCAAGGCTAGGGCAATCCTACTGGGCAGAGGCACTCACATATTCAAATTATACACTGAATAGACTGTGGTCTAGCGTAGTGGAGAAAACACCTTACGAGGTGATGTATAACAGGAAACCACAAATTGCACACCTGCATGTATTCAGGGTCACAGCGGATGTACATATCCCCAAACAACTAAGGCGGAAAGGAAATAAGGTCTCAAGAAAGTTAAGGTTCATGGGGTATGAGTCCGGCACAAAGGGATATAGATTCATAGACAGGAACAATAGATTCATCATATCCAGAACGGCGGTGTTCCATGAGAACACCAACTGGTCTAAGATACACCTCAATGAGGTACTTATCAGACAGCATAACACAGATAGCACGAGGGAGAGGGATAAGCAGGCCACAACAGAAATGAAAACACAGGAGGAACACAGGCCTAAGCACCAAGAGATAGCTACCAAAGGGTGGAAAGAAGACCACCCCATCATTAAGATAGATGCAATCATGGAAAAGGAAGCCAAGTACATACATGACACTGAAACACCACCAAACAGACCAGTGAGACATAACAGAAATAAAATTCCTAAAAGGCTTGAGGATTATGTCCTGAACATACACGCAAACAAGGTAACTCCCAATTCATACGAGGAAGTGCTCAGGTTGCCACGGGAAGAGAGGGTTAAATGGAAACAGGCTATGGAAAAGGAAATGGCTAGCCTATGGGAACTAAACGTGTACACCCCCTCAAAGGCCCCCACAGACAAAACACTCATAGGGACTAAGTGGGTTTTCAAGATTAAGGAACTCGAGGACAAGGCCCTCTATAAGGCTAGACTTGTAGCGCAGGGGTTCACACAAAGGTACCCAGACGATTATACAGATACCTACTCCCCCACAATTAAGGCAGAAAGTGTCAAAAGCACCCTGGTAATAGCTTCCATCCTAGGCCTAGAGGCCTACCAATTTGATGTTCAAACTGCTTACCTCCATGCAAAACTAGACAAGGAAATCTACGTCAAGGCACCCCCAGGGAAGGACACACAAAAGGGGGACACTTGGCTATTGAACAAAAGCTTGTATGGACTAAAGCAGTTGGGAAAGAGATGGTATGAGTGTCTGGCCAAAATACTCAGGGACATGGGTTTCTCCGCCACCTCAGCTGACCTTTGCTTTTTCACCAAAAAAGAGGGCACATCCATCGAGTACGTACTCATTTATGTAGATGACATTCTATACCTAGGTCAACACAAACGGAAGTGTGATGAATTTGCTGAGACACTGGGGAAACACTTCACACTTAAAACACTAGGGAGAGTCAACAAGTATTTAGGGGTCCAAATCGACAAAACAAAGAATGGGTTCAAAGTTTCACAGAAAGAGAAAATATTGGAACTCATACACAAATGTAATATGAAGGACGCCAAACCATGTGAAACACCCATGCAAACAGATTTCCAGAAACATGTGCATGAGGAAGGTGAGCCTTTTAAGGACAATACTCTCTACAGGTCAGTTATTGGGTCTCTTCTGTACATAGCCAACTGGACAAGGCCCGACATCAGCCTAGCAGTAAATCTATTATCTAGACACGTCAGTGAGCCAAAAATATACCACTGGGAAGGTGTGAAGCGGGTAATCAGGTATCTGAAATATAGCATAGATGCATATTTATGTTTAGAACCGGTAGATTCCAGAGAACCCATATTGACCTGTTACGCGGACGCTGACTGGGCAGGTGACACAAAAAGCAGAAAAAGCACCTCCGGTTACATATTCCTTATCAACAACTGCCCAGTGCATTGGTACACCGGAAAAAAAAACTTGGTGGCCACATCCACAGCAGAAGCAGAGTACATCTGCCTGTCGAAAGCTGCAAACAATTTGACTTGGTTCGACGACCTGCTCTCCAACATATGGACTGACCCAGTTTATCCCATAATTATCCATGAGGACAACAAAGCAGCCATAGACATTTCCAACGCGGACGCTGTGGGCCAAAGATCCAGACACATAGACATTAAACATAAACACATCAGACAGCTATCAAGCATTGGCTTTATCAGAACCATACACTGCGAGACTGCTGAGCAAATCGCAGATATTTTAACGAAACCCCTACATAACAAACAGCACGCATACCTGACCTCAAAGTTGGGGGTACTTGTACAATGTAATGATTCACCTTCTGTTGTGGCTCCGACCCCCGAAGCCATCGCATCGGAGGAAGAAGGCTCCGAACATGAAGGAGAGGAGCCAGCCAGGCCTCCCTCCCCCGGCCCCTCCTCTCTGGCAATTCCTCAGCTGTCGGCCGAAGGAGAGGAGATTAGCCAGGAGCCAGGTGTCTCCGATCGGTCGGAAAGTGATGAGGGAGACAGGCTGTGGCTGGACCCACGTCAGCGTCGGCGTGCTAAAAGATCCCAGCAAATGAGGAGGCGTGCCAGGGATTAGCTGAGTCACTGGACCACACCCCACAGGCTATATAAAGGAGTGGGGTGGCAGTTTGAATTCTGTGACGGACAAAGTTTCATTCTTGTTAGTTTCTTGGTGTCAAACCTCAGTCGGCTTCAAGGATTGGAATTTGGACTGTGTTTTTCCCAGCTGGTGTGTATGTGTTTGTTATCTGGTGAAGGAATACCCCGCCCCCCTTGTTTAGTAAAGAACTTGGCAGCCGGTTCCCATAGGGCTGCCCAAGCCTTGATAACGAAACCTCCGTGTGTGCCAGTCATTTAACCCTCGTCTCTCTGTGTGGGTTTGTGTGTGTGGGGGACGGGGACAGAACACCTTCAAACGTTAGGCATTTAGAGGGGGATTTGTTACGTGTAAATGCCTAACTGTGTATGTCCTTGGCAGGGCAGGGGTTAACCCAACCTTTCCCACCTGACCTTTCCCTTGACCCCTCCTTATCTTGACCCCGCCTCCAGGGGGGGCTGGATCCTATAAATAAGCAACATGTCCTTCCGTGACAGCTAGGCCTCATCAGAAGATATATTACCAATAATGGGGTTTAGCTGACTTTAATATAATCTCCCACAAGCACGTTTCTTTCAAACCAGCACATTTCTTTCTTACTATAATGTGAATAAAGAGGGCCCTTCAGTGTTCATATAGCTGACTCTGCATCATTCACATCATTCCCCCCCTTTGGGAGTTTTTCCATGCAGAAACTTCCATTACTCCTTGCATGTTCAATCCTTTAGCAGATTACATTCTATTCCTTTTTTAATAAACAAAGTAAACATATAATATCTAGCAAAATATGACTAACTTAGGGAAGGGATAGGTATTTCTTGATCTTCGTTCCCTAATCCTTGGAGGTACTCCCTCCATTCTTTCCCAGACTCCATTTCTACATATGTGTCTGTTTCAGAGTCTTTATTTTCAAGAAAGCGCTCTGTCAAAACTAACTCCTTCTCAGTCTGTATCTCTTTCACTGCTCTGATAGATAGCTGTTTCAGCACAGGGATTGCACAAGGAATAAAGGCTAGGCCTGCCACAGCACATATCACCAAGAATAACATTTGTTTAATCCACCCGGATCCAGGCACCCAAGAAAACCACATGTCCATTGTTTGTAACCTCTGACCTATCTTGCATGCCCTATTCTGCAATTCCTTGGCAATTTCTCTGACCACACCTGATTTATTCACATAGAAACAACAGTCTTCTCCCAGAAATACACACACGCCTCCTCTCTCTGTGGTTAGGAGGTCTAAGGCACGTCGATTTTGTAGGACCACTGCTGCCAATGAATCTATCTGGTCTTGGACTTCTATCAAAGTCCCAGCAATTTGGTTCAGGCTTTCTTGGAGCTCCTCTGATAATTGCTGAAACTGTATTACGGAGTGTGTCATTCCACCTATACCTGTTCCAACTGCAGTTCCTATTCCCATGATTACTAATCGTGGGACTAGGACTGGCACCCGTTTCTGAACATGTCCCATGAGAGGAACAGGGATGGCATGTTCTCCGCTTACCACACCTATTTTAGGAAAAAGGTGTACTACTGTGCATGTCCCTATCCAATTGGTTGGCAAACATAAATACGCATCCTTCCCGCATAAGAAGAATACTCCTTTTTCCCCCACACACACGCCTCTGTTCATGGAGAAAGCATGGGTCCGATGGTTCTTTTCATTAGTCCAGACCCCCAAAGTCCCCGCCACAAACATTCCAGTCAGCGGTTGTAATGGGACTTCTAGTGAAGGGTTCTTTTGCTTATCTCTGAGAGTTGGGCCTTCAAGAAGATTGTTACATGGAAATGCCCAACCCCAAGCCATTATTGCGAGGGACAATCACTCCCACCCATCTAACCTTCCCCTTTGACCCCTCCTTACCTTGTCTCCGCCCCCCAGGTATATAAGCGGTTGCCCAGTAGTCCAATGTTCATTCCTGATGCCCACCTGCAATAGATAAGATGGTGTTAATAAACGTACTTTGATTAATTGGAATCCTCGTGTCTTGATTCATTGGGTTCGATCCTTGGAAACAGTCTAACAAAGATAACGGGAGGTTACATTTCCAGGGGGAAAGAGAGTACATAAGCCTGATTTGGACTTTAAAGTGAACCAGAATGGAAATCGTGTTGGCTGAAATGGCCTCGGACATTTTTCCAAAGATATATTCCATCCTCCCCACCTTCCCTTTTTTAATGGTCATATTTGGTGGTATTGAGAAAGTGACCTTTTGTTGAAATAAATGGTGGGCAGAAGGAAAAAGATCTTTGGTTAGTTTTACATCCCTAAGGTACATTCTAGGTCCAAGGTACACTTCTGATGGACATTGTTCTTTTGTCAGGGATCCTACAGGCCTACCAGGTTTCTGATGTCTCTTTACACACAGAGAAGGTGTTCCTATGATTTCTACACCAGTGGCTATAGGGCCAGCTATTGGAAGGCGGCTTATTCCCAGTCTTTTGGATGCGTCATAAAAATCTCCTTGCAACTTTGATGTTGCTGCTTTGTTTCTAATATCCCTTTTAAGGACTAGGGTAGCTTTTGTCCTTTCCCAGAGATCTTGCTCAACTGGAACAGCCTGATAAGATGAAGGACTAGCAGACAAATTAATACTATAAATTTTAATTTGTTTTAAATTATTGGGGTTTTAATATTTCTATGGCCAAATTTATTTAATTGGATTTTAGTGGGTTTTAAACGTTGTATTTATATGTTTTATTTATGGCTGTTCACCGCCCCGAGTCCTTCGGGAGGAGGGCGGTATACAAATTAAATAAACTTCAAACTTCAAACTCAATAAAGAAGTCCCTTGAGGTGGATCCAAGTCTCAGAGTTCTGATTTGTTTGGGTTCATTAGTCGGAACCTTGACATTAACTTCTGAAGGGAAGTGGAGGGAAAGTTGCAAGCAACTACAAGTTTACAATATGAATTTATATGTTGATGTCTAACCAGCATCCTTTGTCTGCTCTAGACACCATAGCCACTCTTCAGTGTTGGAAGGAAAATCCATCTGGTTCAGTTCCAAGCTGGAAACAACATGGAGGCTGATTGGAAAGAAAGTTTATTTATTTATTTATTTTTATTGAAAAAGTTTTCCAATACAAATTTTTCTCCCCATTTTCACCCCCCTTCCCCCCCAACAATTATACATTTAAAATATGTAAAATACACTTCCCCTTACCCTCCCATCCCTACCCAACCACCCCTACCCCCCCCCTTCGGACTTCCAATATAAGCTATTATAACTACAAACACAACATAAAATAATCTATCCCTTTATATTCTATCCTCTTTAGTCTAATATACATAATCATATTTATCTAGTCTCGTTCAGCTGAAAGCTATATAATACTTTCTGGTTTGATATTTATTTTGTATATAATCAATCCATTTTTTCCATTCTTGCACATAATTCTCTTGTGTATGGTCTTTTAAAAAAGCGGAGATCTTCGCCATCTCTGCAAATCCGGCCATCTTCTGAATCTACTGATCAATAATAGGCAGGACATCTTTCTTCCAATATTGGGCCACCAGTAGTCTGGCTGCTGTCACCATATACAGTATCAAATTTGTTTCCCCCCTTGTAAAACCCTTAACTATACCCAATAGAAACAGTTGTGGAGAAAATTGTAGCTTCTTCTTCAAGATATTCTGCATAACCCACCAAATTTTTATCCAAAAAGCCTTCACTTTCTTGCAAGTCCACCATATATGGTAATATGTAGCATCTAAACAATCACATCTCCAACATTTTGGTTGCACATTAGGATACATACATGACAATTTCTTAGGATCTAAATGCCATCTATAAAACATTTTATAAAAATTCTCCCTCAAATTCTGTGATTGTGTAAATTTAACATTCTGAACCCATATTTTTTCCCAAGTATCCATCATAACTGGTTCTGTAAAATTTTGTGCCCATTTAACCATACAGTCTTTAACCAACTCTTTTTCTGAATCCCTTTCTAGCAAAACATTATAAATTCTCTTAATATGCATCAGTCCTTTCTCTTTTATCTGTCTAACCAATTCTGCTTCATACAACATTATTCCAATTTTTTGGTCTTCTTTCCATCTCATTTGCAATTGATTATACTGTAACCAAGTTAAAGTAGTTCCATCGTCCAACAGTGTCTGTAGTGTCTTCAGCTGCCATCTACCCCCTTCAATAAAAAGTAAATCTTTGTATAAACCTCCCCCCGAGTGACTTAATATTTGTATTCCACATGGTATCAGCTAGATCCAACCAAAGCAGTATTTTATAATCCCATTTGAATCGGTGCTTTTTCCATATTCTCATCCAGGCACTTCTGAATATGTGAGTATTAAATACTTTGTCTACTTTATAGTCACAAAATAAATATGCATGCCAACCCCATTCCAAATCGTGGCTTTCTATGTTCAATATTCCATTCTTTGTTTTCCCAAACCAATCACTAATATGTGTCAATGCAGCTGCTTCATAATATAATTGAAGGTTTGGGAGTTTGAGGCCACCTCTCTCACGAATCTCTTGCATAATTTTCAGTTTGACTCTCGGTTTTTTCCCATTCCAAACAAAATTATTCACTCCTTTTTGCCATTCCAACAGTTGTTTATCAGTTTTAAGCACTGGTATCATTTGAAACAAAAAAATAAATCTGGGTAAAACATTCATCTTTACTGCTGCTATTCTGCCAAGTAAAGACAATTGCAATTTTTTCCAAGTTTGCATTTCTTTTTGTATCTTTTGCCACAACGGTTCATAATTATTTTGAAACAATTTTATGTTTGAATCTGCTACTTGTATTCCTAAATATTTCACCTTTGATACGATTTCGAAACCTGTCATACTTTCAAGTTCCTTATTTTGAATCATTGTCAAATTTTTTGTTATCATTTTAGTTTTTCTTTGATTCAATCTAAATACTGAAACCACACCATATTCTTCTATAATAAATTTCAACTGGATTATTGATTTCATCGGCCGTGTTAGGGTAACCACCAGATCATCTGCAAATGCCTTAGTCCTGTAGTCCTCTTGCCTTATGACTATTCCATTTAGAGAGTTCGAGTCACGTATTGTATTCAACAAGACTTCTAAAGTTAAAATAAATAACAATGGGGATAATGGACACCCTTGTCTTGTACCTTTTTGTATGTTAAAATTCGCAGTTAGACTTCCATTAATAATAAGTTGTGCAAATTGTTCTTGATATATTGCTGCAATTGCTTGTATAAAATGAGCCCCAAAGTCCATTTTTTCCAAAGTCTTTATTATAAAATTCCAATTCACTCGATCAAAGGCTTTTTCCGCATCCAAAAAAGCTACCACTGCAGGGATCTGTTTATTCTTTTCTAGATAGTCCAACAAATCTATAATTTGCCTAACATTCTCTTTCATATGTCTGCCTTCGATAAACCCTGTTTGATCATGATGAATCACCTCTTGAATAGCTGGCATTAATCTGTTGGCCAATACTTTTGCAAAAATTTTATAATCCGTATTTAAAAGAGAAATTGGTCTAAAATTTTCTGGTTTCTTTGGACCTGAATCTTCTTTCGGTATTAATGAAACAAAAGCTGTTTTCCATGAGGGAGGTATATTACCACCTTGCTGTATACTACAAAATAAATCTTTAAGGTAATCAATCATTTCAGCTTGTAAAGTTTTGTAGTAAACTGCAGTTAGACCATCCGTTCCTGGTGCTTTTGCTGGTTTCAATTGTTTTATGGCAAAGCTAATCTCCTCCGCTGTTATTAATCTATCCATTCTTTCCTTATGAACAGATGAAATCTTAGACACTCTTTTTCCCTCAAGATACGTATCAATAAGTTTATTATGTATATTATCCTTAGCATACAGCTTAGAGTAATAATCCAAAAAGGCTTCTTTAATAAGTTCTTGCTGAAAGACTTCCTTCCCAGCATATTCAATAGAATCAATCATTCGTGTAGTTAGTTGCTTCCTCAAGGTATAAGCCAACCATCTGCCCGGCTTATTAGCATTAGTAAAAGTATTATGTTTTGCAAATTGTAAATTGGTTGCTGTTTGTTCGGCTATAAGCATTTGGAATTGATCTTTCAAAAGTTTTATTATTCCTTGTAATTTTCCATCTGTTGGATTTTTTATCAATAACTGTTCCTTTTTCTTTATCTCTTCTTCCAGTTCCATTCTCTTTTTCTGTCTATCTTGTTTATGTTTAAAGTTCATTTGTATCAGTACCCCTCTCATATATGCTTTGCCTGCGTCCCAAACTGTTTCAATAGGGGTACCTTTATTCAAATTCCATGTAAAAAATTCCACTATGTGGTTCTTTAATTCCTTTATATTCTTTTCATATTTAAATAAATTTTCATTTAATCTCCAAGATTTTCTTTCTTTCCCATCTCAATTTCTATCCATACTGGACTATGGTCTGTTAATGTTCTGGGAAATATCTTTGTTTTCTTCGCTTTAAGTAGTAAATCCACCGTTAACAGAATAAAGTCTATCCTAGAGAAGGATTTATGCCTATCAGAATAAAAAGTAAAGTCCAAATCTTCTGGATTACGGATCCTCCATATATCTTTCAGTTCCAAATCCTCTTTCATGTCAAAAAAAGCATGCGGTAATTTAAGAGCTGTTTTAGCTTGAGTCTTTTTATCTTTTTTGGGTTGAATAATTCCATTCCAATCACCCATAATTAAAATAGATGTAAAATTCCAATCTAAAATCTTCGAATGAAGCATTTTATAAAAACTTTCTTGCTGCTGATTAGGAGCATAAATTCCAACCAACAAAGTTGGGCCATTATCTGTAAAAAGTTCAATTGCGAAATATCTCCCAAATTCATCTGCTTCTATAATCTTAGCTGAAAATTTTTTATTTATATACATCACCACTCCATTCTTCTTTTCCACATTTGAAGCAATAAATTGCGTTCCTAATTTAGAGTTTATCAGATATTTCTGGTCTTGTACTCTAATATGAGTTTCTTGCAAACAAATAACATCATTATTAAATTGTTTCAGATAATGAAATATTTTCTTTCTTTTTT
>WNWU01003215.1:0-10604 GCA_012654045.1 Ptyas mucosa | reverse complement strand
TATATATATATATATCCTTTCTTTTTTCTTCTTCTTTTTCTTCTTCTTTTTTACCCTTTTTAATATATTTTTTGCTTGTTAAAGTGGATTAGGGTTTTGAAGAACCTGAAGACTTGTTCCATTTTTCCTTTGTTTGCACTTTTTAACTTTTAATTGTCCCTTTTTTGGCCGGGTCTTGGTCTTGGCTGATTACTGGACAGAATGAGCAGAAAAGTAGTGAGAGTGGGATCTTCTTCGACCACGCCTTCTTCGTCACCATCTGGAGGACAGCATTCAATTCAAACCATGTGTCAGGTTTCAACGAAATCTCAAATAAATTTCATTCTCAAACACAAAGTCTTTGATGAATCTCTCATTTATTGAAGAATTTACGATCCGACCTGAACTCATATGCTGCCAAAACTGATTCTCTGAAACCAACCCCTCCCTTTCCGCTTCTCAAAATCTCAATGCCCATTGGCCATCTTCCAAGTCAGTCTCTTCTGCCAACTACTTCAGATCACAGGAATGTCCCCCTCCCTCCATCACCTGGGTTACGCTATCTACTAAGGGGGAGAAGAACACTAGATCAAATGCCAAGCTACTAAAACTTCAAACTGCTTCTGCTAGCTATTTTTTTTTCTTTTCTCTTGGATCTTCATGGCAGCGATGAAAATAGAACAAATTAGATCGCTGACATCCGGCCCCTCTCCCTTCATTTCTCAAGGGCGGCCTGCCGGGGGGGGGAAACAACAAGTTAAGCATCGTTATCCCGTCCGAGGGTGTGCCCCCCCTCTCCCGGCTTTCCCGGGTGATCTGCATGGAATTTGGCTATAAGGCATTCAGCTTGGATGTTTGTGCTCCTCACCCAGGAAGCCTCTGATAGAGGGTAACCTTTCCATTTAATTAAGTATTGGAGGCGCCCCCTGTGCCACCAGAATCGAGGATTCGCTGTACCTCATAGTGAGTTTGGCCCCCAATGACCAGGGGACCGGGGGGGTCACGTGGTACCAGCCTTAGAGTTGACCCCACTACTGGCTTTAAAAGGCTGCTGTGGAAAACGGGGTGTATCTTCCCTAAGAGCCGGGGCAGCTGCAATTGTACTGTAACCGGGTTGATTATTTTTACTATAGGGAACGGTCCTATAAATTTCGGACCCAATTTTTTGCTCGGGAGTCTGAGTCTCAAATACTTGGTGGAGAGGTAGTTTTTCTCGCCTACTCGGAATGGCCTTTGGGGAGTTCGATGCTTGTCTGCTTGTTTCTTATAGGATTGTGCCGCCTTGGTCAATGCCCTCTTAACGTTCTCCCAGGTGACTCTTAACATCGCCATCCAATCGGTCAAACTGACTGAGGAAGGGGGCTCCCTTGGGTACTCTGGCATGGGGACGAAATCCATGCCCCTCACTATTTTGAACGTGGTTAATCCCATGCTACTGTGGACAGCATTATTATACGCGACCTCTGCAAAAGATAGGAGGTCTGCCCAATTGGACTGTTGGTAGTCAACGTAGCATCTTAAGTATTGCTCTATCATAGCATTCAGTCTCTCCGCCCCCCCATTGGTGCTCGGGTGAAACGCTGAGCTGAGGCCTTGGGACGACCCTATGGAGCGTAGGAACTCCCTCCAGAATTTTGCTGTGAATTGGACTCCTCGGTTGGAGATAATCCTTCTGGGGACTCCATGCAGGCGGTAGATGTGTTTCAGGAACAGTTTGGACAACTGGTGAGCTGAGGGCAGCCCACTGCAAGGAATAAAGTGCGCCTGTTTGGAGAATAAGTCTATTACAGTCCAGATCACTGTATTTCCACCGCTCCTCGGTAGCTCTACTATAAAGTCCATCGCAATCTCCTCCCATGGTCTGGTCGGTTCAGCTACTGGTTGCAACAGTCCAGGAGGGCATCCTGGTCATGTCTTCATCGTGGCACAAATGGTGCAACTTTTTACATAACTGTCTATGTCCTTTCTCATGTGGGGCCACCAGAACTGCCTTCGTACTAAGTGCAGAATCTTTAGGAAACCGAAATGTCCTGCTGGCTTAGCGTCGTGGCTCCTCTTCAGGATTAAGGTGCATAGAGTCTGTGGGACATAAAGCTTTGTCCCCTTCCAGGCTAGATCATCCCTTTTTGTCAGGAGACGTTGATTGTCTCGGAACCAGGGGTCCGCCACTGTTTCAGTTTTGAGTTTTGTCGTCAGCTCACTTTCAAGTTGGTCTTGCTGGTCACGGCATCGCCGTCTGGTGACCACCTGACCCATGACCTGGGCAGAAGGGATAATGGCGTTCACTACCTGCTCCCGTTCACTGTTATATTGGGGCATCCGGGAGAGTGCATCGGCCAAGAAAATCTTCCCCCCTGGGATGTGTTTGAGCTCGAAGTTGAAACGATTGAAGTATTGCGCCCAGCGGACTTGCCTGGGCGACAATTTCCGTGGGGTTCTAAGGGCCTCCAGATTTTTGTGATCAGTCCAAACTTCGAATGGCCTCTGGGCCCTCTCTAGTAGGTGTCGCCAGGTTAGCAGTGCCCATCTTACCGCGAACGCTTCCTTCTCCCACGCCGCCCATTGCCTCTCTGTGTCGGTGAGCTTTCGGGAGGTGTAGGCGCAAGGTTGTAGGCTCCCTTGGCCGTTCTTTTGGAGCAGCACGGCTCCAACTGCCACGTCGCTGGCGTCAGCTTGGATGATGAAAGGCTGTTCGGGGTCAGGGTGCTTTAGGACAGGCTCTTTTGCAAACATCTCTTTTAGCGTATCAAATGCCCGTTGGCAGGTCTGGTCCCACAGTAGGGGCTGTCCCGGGCGGGGCTTCGTCGTCGGACTCCCCGTCTTTAGGAGGTCCGTCAGGGGTTTGGCAATTTTTGCGAATGAGGGGATGAATTGTCTGTAGAAGTTCGCGAAACCTAAGAAGCTCTGCAGTTGTCTGCGTGTGTGAGGGGGTTTCCATTGTAGAACTGATTGTACTTTGGCTGGGTCCATCTCTACCCCCTCATTTGATATTCGGAAACCTAAGTAGTCTAGGCGTGATTGGTGGAAGTCGCATTTTGAGTTTGACATACAGGTTCGCCCCCAGCAGTTTCTCCAATACTTGGCGGACGAGGGGTACGTGTTCATCTAAGGCTGTGATGGCGAACCTATAGCACGCGTGCCACAGATGGCACGTGGAGCCATATCTGTGGGCACGTGAGTGTTGCCTTAGCTCAGCTGCAGCGTGCATGTGCACGCCAGCCATCTGATTTTTGGGCCTTCTGGGCCCACCGGAAGTTGGGAAACAGGCTATTTCCAGCCTCCGGAGGGCCTCCGAGAGGATAGGGAAGGCTGTTTTCACCCTCCCCGGGCCCCTAGAAAGCCTCTGGAGCCTGGGGAGGGTGAGAAACGGGCCTACTGTGCCCACCGTGCCATTGCATGCCAAAAGTGGAGGTCGCGCACGCACATGTGTGTGTGTGGGGCATTGAATTATGGGTGTGGGCACACGTGTGCACGACCCCCTCACGCTCCCCCCGTTTTTGGCACGTGACAGCAAAAAGGTTAGCCATCACTGATCTAAGGTTTCCGTGTAGATGAGGATATCAGTCAGGTAGACGAGAACCCCTTTGTAGAGGTGGTCATGTAGGACTTCATATATCAGTTGCATGAACACCGCCGGGGCTCCTTGCAGTCCAAAAGGCATCACCTTAAATTGGAAACTTCCTAGGGGGCAGTAGAATGCTGTTTTCCACTCATCTCCTTCCTTGATGCGTACTCGGTAGTAGGCTTCTCGGAGGTCTAATTTTGTAGTTATAAACACATCACAGGCCTAAGTATACACTAGTAACTGACCTATGTCCTTTCTTCTCAGGTATATGGCTGGAACTGACCTGATACCCATGTGGATGGTCCTTTTGTACCCAGGGGGAGGAGTCAAGGTAAGGTGGGATTGTGGGAGTGATGGGTTGTGTAGTAGTGTTAACTCTTGATAGACCATGGAGCAGTAGAGACATATGTAAGTTAGACATTTTACGTGACAGTAAATGGGGAAATTTGGAATGGCTTAGTAACCATACGATTCACTTAATGACTACTGCAAGAAAGGTCATAACCTTGGGAGTGACTCACTTAATCACCACATCACTTATTTATAGAAGTTCTACTCCCAACTGGGATTGTAAATCAAGGACTACCTGTATGTTAATAGGGTTAAATAAAGTTAATTAAATAATAGTTACTTAGTTTATAACTAATTAGATTAATAGTTAATGAAGTAATACCTATATTTTCTTTTTTTTACATTGTAGAAATGGAAATCTTTTAATATCTCTTTTACAGATTATCAAGATGTCTCAAATTTTTCAGTATTGGTGCCTAACCTTTTTAAGAAATGATTTTTTAAAAATATATTAGCTTGATCTGAGAACCTTTGATGACTATTTAATTAAATATTTTATTAGTTGGAAAGTTGAAAAAAGTTGAGCATATGTGTTGCAGGAAAAGAAATGGGACCAGGCCAAGCTCTTCAATGCAGGAAAAAGTTTATTGTGCACGGTTCAAACAGCCCAAAAGCAAACAAAAAGTCTGAACCCTGAGGGGTCCTTCATGACAGGTATTTATACAATCCAAATGCATATACATATCAGGGAGTGTTACATTTAACACGTAGGAACTAACTTCCATCAGTCTACAAGGATCAAAGAGGAGAGGAAATAATAAACACCCGCTAACACATTCATGTTCTCTGGTCAGTGTCTCAAGACAAAACCTAATAAGGTAAGGGACTGGAAGATGCCTCAAGGGTAATAAAGGAAGCAGCATTTGTTATCTGGGGATATACATGACATTTGGGGTGCAATAAACAGTGAATAACAAGATGCATCTGTTTTGGGTCAATTTACCCTTTTACAGATAAGTACCTTCGTCAAGTACCTTTGACAATCCAGCAACCTTTTATTGGCACAGAAGAGGAACTTCAGCCTTGGCCAAAGGTTTAGGACTTTAATATTCAAAGTTTAGCCAATATCAGAATTTGGTCTACCTCATTTCCCCCCTTTGTGACTCCTCTGACTTATCCAGAAGAGTCACACATTCAGGTTCCTCTCCTGGCTGGAGCCATTCATATTCCCACATAGCCATCACCTGAGCAGTTGTCTTTAGCTCCACCAGCAAGGATAGACTTTTGGAAATAGTTTTAACAAAAATAGGTAGGACACATGGGAGAAAAATACATCCTGCGGCTATTAATCCAATAAGGCCAAAGATGGCTTGAAGACCGGGTAATTTTGGCCACCATCCCGAAAACATCTTCTGCAAATTAAGACCCTTCCAAGTTTGGACTGGTACATGAGCTATTTTAACCATTTTATCTGTAATTTCCTTAATAACTTTCCCACTTTCATCGATTTCTATGCAGCAATTAGTTAAATTAAACTTTCCACATACCCCTCCTTCTTTGGCTAATAGGTAGTCTAAGGCTAATCTATTCTGCATAATATATGTCCTTGATTTAACACTTTCCCTAGCTAATTGAGTGAGACCTTTCACGGTTTCATTGGTGAATATTTCAACCACTGCTTGCAGACGAATTACATGGTTCAGAATGTATACGGGGGTCTGATAGCCATACATGCCATCCTCCGCCCATGTAGCTGGTCCATAAACTTCTATAATCCATTCCGCAGGCCATTCTTCGTCTCCCCAACTGTGTTGATTACCTCCTATCCTAACCTTTCCTATTGCAGATGTATCAATGTGTCTTTTCTGTCGTTGATTGCCTACATCATCATATACCGGCACACCCAAAACCTGTCGAGTTTTAAGGGGGAGCAAAAAGAATCCTGGCCTAATTATTCCCAGGACACAAGCTCCACACCAATTTTTAGGTAGATACCCATATGCCATTTTACCACAAATCCAGTACAATCCATCAGGAGCAAGCCATCCAAGGGTTTGATTATCCGGATACTTTAAAAAGGCTAATCCATTTACTTTAAACAGAGCCGTTTCATCAATACCCTCTGTGACATTACTTCCTGACCACCATACCTTACTTTCCCATTTTTCTGTGCATATGAGGTTTCCTACCTGTTTACAGCCAGTTTGAGTCCTCCTTTGGAAGCATACATTTCCTACTAAACTGGTGGTAAGTGTCCAATCCCCATCTTTTCCCTTGTTATATGAAAGGTTACCCTTTTGCTCCATTTCTAATACTTTGGAATAGTTCAATTCTTGGGCTTCCCATGGCCATTTTTCTCCCATGTTAGTTCCTCCACAAACAAAACAATTCGATACATTCAGAGTGTGGGCTATGTCTTCTGCCAATTTGACAAAGGTATTTGTTACATGGCTAGGGATTTCAGGTACATTTAGCTTTTCCATTTCCAGATAATATGACCAGAACAATCATTTCGTATCCTGTGCTGTCCTAGTAATTTTGGTAACATACCATCTAAGGGTTACAAGGGGATCTTTGCCCTTAGCATAGATTCCTAATCCATACTCCTCCCTCCATATTCTTGTAGGGGTGCATATAATCTTTATAGGATTACATTCATTCCGTTGACAGTTACTACTAGCTGCCCGATTTTCCAACCTGCATTTCTGTGTACCTCCAGGCTGATCTCCAGACCACATAACTGCACAAGACCAATATGGACAATAACTATATGTGTCTTGATCACTGCATTCTCCCTGATTTCGACACATATATTTCTTTTCTAACATAACTTCTTTCCCAATCTAAGGTTCCACACGTAGATTTCCACACATCACAATTGCGATTAATAGCTAAGCAAGCGTCAAACATTAGTTCTACTTGACTGCCTAACTTTCTAAATTCTGTTTTGTTCAAAAGTTCCTCCCGCCCACATTCGGTTGTATACATTGACATTTCATAAGTAGTTATCTGTTTGGCCTCTGCAGGGTTATAGCATTGTACCTTGTTATTCAATATACACATGTGGTATATGGTGGCATTTACCTGACACGTTGAAGGTGTATATTCCTGACAACCCTCAGGTTTTTGCGTGTGATAGACCAAAGTATTGGAGACCTGCACTCCCTGCAATGTTGTGTGGATGCATGGGCTACAGTCGTCCTGACTTGTTGACTTTGGCGTTGGAATTACTGAGTTACTTTGTATTCCTATTACCCACACACTTATCCACAACCACCCAACTCCAACAATTACCATCCTTAGCATCCTCACGGTCCCTTTGGTTCCTAATTCGGTTTTCCCTTAATACAGTTTCAATAGTGGGGCTGGTTTTAAGAGTATAATAGGACTCTTCAGTATCTATTACCAGATAATGCACTAACACGTCCTCTATAATTTTCACGTCACACTCTATCTTATAGCCTATACATAAAACACAATCAATACAGTGAGCGCAACAACAACACTCACACCCACAATTACAAAACCAGCACATTTAAAGAAAATTCTCTTTTCTGTTCCTTTGCATCGAAAGGCAGCTTCCAGTGTGACCCGAGCAGGGACTTCTTTCATCTGTAAGAGGTTCACACCACGCAGCCAGCTGGGGGACAATTGTATGGACAATTGTATGGACAATTAGGGATCGGAACGGCTGAAAAATCAAATGTCCTTGGTTGTCCACAAAACCACTGCTTATATCTGTAAAACACAATAATCAATAGAGCTAATACCACAATTACCCAAAGTGCCCACACCCAATTTTCCTCCCACATGGATCCGCAATGATCTTCAGTCTCTCGTCAGGAACCAGGTTCTGGAATAATTCAAAAAGGCAGGTGTTCCATCCTCTTTTTAACTTGCAACGGGTTACATCGGCATATTACACATCAAAGTAACTTATATATGGAATACAAAAGCTTTCTTTAAGCACATTTAAATGTTAGTTTTGTTGGATTTTGTTTTTTTTGGTATTAAATTTTTTTTTTAAAAAAATAACATTACAAACAGCATATACAATACTTCACCCTGTGCTATACATAAGAAAGGAGGATTCGGTTCTTCGGATATATCCTCATGATCGCCAAAATCCACGTTCTCGGGGTACAGGTACCAAAGCGTCCAATTTTCCAAAGGCATATTCCACGAATGGTTTCCAAATTTTCCAGAAAATATCTTCTTTATAGTTACCATTTCTAATTTTAATATCACATGTCATTTTATCATTTAAAGCTAATTTCCACATTTCGCAATACCACTCTTCTATTCTAAAATTCACATCTAATTTCCAATATCTAGCTATTATAATTCTACCCATTATAATCATAATTCTAATCAATTCTTTCTCATATTTTGTTGGTTCTATTTCCTTAATTATCAACAGTAATATAGTTTCTGGTCCCAATATTATTGCTTTCCCCATCGTTTCAAATATGATTTTCTCCAATTGATGCCAAAACTTTTTAACTTTATCAAAACTTTTTAACTATTATAGAATTATGAAGACTTTATCGGTAAGGATTAAAGAGCATAATTTTAAGGTTGTTTGGAAGTGGTAGTTTTGTTGGATTTTGTTTGTCCACGGACACTTTCCAGCCAGTGTCAGCTGCTACCTTGACTCGTGTCCAATGGATCCATGATTTTGATTCTGCAATCTTAATAGCAAGTGGAGAAGTCATAATAACAATAAAAGGTCCTTTCCATCTTCCATCTAGTGGCTCTTTCTTCCAGTGTTTGACCCACACTTGGTCCCCAGGTTTAAATGAGTGACAATGGGTTACTAATCTAGGGGGTACTTGTTCCATCACATATCGTTGGAGTCTCTCAACTTGTTTATTAAGTTCTTGTACCATCTCCATATTCCAACCCCCCCCCCCCTTATGACCCAAATCAGGCCACCCAGCTAAGTTCCTCCATAGCAACCCTGGTGGACGTCCAAACATCAACTCATATGGTGATAGTTTATGTTGGCCCCTAGGCGAGTTTCTGATCGCATATAAGGCCAACGGTAAAGCATCAGGCCACTTTAGATGACTATCTGTACAGATTTTAGTTATTCTTTCTTTTAATGTTAGGTTCATTCTCTTTGCACAAGTTCCAGATTCCGGATGAAAGGAACTGTGAAATCTCCATTTTATCCCCACTGCCGTAGCTACCGCCTGATTAATATGATGAATAAACTCAGGACCATTGTCAGAAGATATATGACTGGGAATTCCAAATCTGGGGATTATCTCTTTCAGTAACAATCTGGCCACTTCCCGAGCCTGCGTGGTCTTTGTTGGAAAGGCTTCAGGCCACCCTGTATACATACCTACTATAACTAACATAGACTTAAACAGTCCACATCTAGGCATATCAGTAAAATCTATCATGACATTCCATAGGGATGTATGACCGTGGTATTGCACCAGGGGGCAGTAGCGGTCGTTGTCTTGGATTGACCTTTGCACAAGTGACACACCTTGCAACCGTTCCTGCGGCAACACCAGCAAGTCCATTGATGTAATAATCCCTCCCTAATGCTTGCTCCAAAGCTGTCTTTCCCATATGTGTGGTTTCATGGGCTAGCCAAGCTAGCGTCCAAACTATTGAGGACAGTACAAAAACCCTCTATCCGGTAACATGTACCACCCATCTTCAATTTGAGCTTTCAAATCTGTCACTGCCTTCACACTTTCCTGTTGTGAATATGTTGGTTTGATCTCGGGGGGTAAATCCATTGCTACACAAACAGATAAATCTGGCAATGGTTCACTTTGTTTCGCCGCTTCCTTAGCCTCTATATCGGTGCTCTATTCCCCAATGTCACCTTATCATCACCCCTTTGATGTCCCTTACAATGCATCACTGCCACTGTCTTTGGATTATTGACAGCCTCAATTAAGCAACTGATGAGATGTCCATGCAAAATATATTTTCCTGCCAAATCTCTAAACCCCCTTTCTTTGTATACAGCCCCATGTGCATGCAGCATGAGAAATGCATATTTACTATCTGTCCACACATTCAATGTTTCTCCCTTGGCCCTTTCTAAAGCATGTATCAATGCCCATCAATTCAGCCACCTGTGCACTATGTCCACTCCCCAGAGAACCACTTTCCACCACTTTTTCATCATCCACAATAGCATATCCGAATACTCGACTCCCATCTATAACATAACTTGACCCATCCGTATACCAATTAAGCTGTGCATTTGGCAACGGAATATCCATTAAATCTGGGCGGGTGGAATAAACCTTTTCCAATACTTGTAAACAATCGTGCTCAGAAACAGACTCCGTAGGCAACAAAGTTGCTGGATTTAATCAGTTAGACACCACCAGACGCACCTGTGGATTCTCAATCATAATTGCCTGATATTTTGCCAACCTTTGTCCACTAATCCACAAATGCCCCTTAGTGTCCAAAACAGACTGCACCGCATGTGGGGAGTGCACAATTATAGGACAAGAGAAAGTAAGTTTATTACAATCCTGAATCAATTCTGCAATTGCAGCCAGCACCTTCAAACAGTGGGGCCAGTCTTTGGCTACTCCATCCAATTGTTTTGACAAATAGGCTACAGGTTGTTGCCAACTTCCCAAAGGTTTGGTGAGTACCCCCAAAGCAATGTTCCTACTAGTGTCTACGTACAAATTAAAAGGCTTCCGCAAATTCGGTAAGGCCAGAGCTGGAGCCTGAGTTAATGCAATTTTTATGTCTTTAAAAGCCTTTTTCTGTCCCCCCC
>WNWU01003214.1:0-12003 GCA_012654045.1 Ptyas mucosa | reverse complement strand
TAATAATAATAATAATAATAATAATAATAATAATAATAATAATAATAATAATGATAATTTTATTTCTATACTGCCCTTCTCCCGAAGGACTCAGGGTGGTGTACAGCCTATTAAAAGCACAAGACAGACATCAATTAAAATAATTTAAAATTTTTAAATAATTTTGGCTCACTTTAAAACCCCAAAATTTAAAACACCCAGTTAAAATTACGTTGATAGCCCAGCCTGACGAAACAACAGGGTCTTAAGGGCACAGCGAAACACCCAGAGGTCGGAGATCTTACGCATTTCTGGGGGCAGTTCATTCCACAGGGCTGGGGCTCCCACAGAGAAGGCCCTCCCCCTGGGTGTCGCCAGCCGACATAACTTGGCTGATGGCACCCTGAGGAGCCCCTCTCTGTGGGAGCGAACTGGCCGGTGGGAGGCTATTGGTGGCAGAAGGCGGTCTCGAAGGTACCTGGGTCCTATGCCATGGAGCGCTTTAAAGGTGGTGACCAACACCTTGAATCGCACCCGGACGACCAATGAATTGATTGTCTGTGCTTTCCTTTGGAATTAATGCTATATATGCCTCCATCCATGAATTTTGCATTTTGGCTATCTCTAATACCTCGTTATATATATCCAACATAATTTCCTCCAAAACTTCCTGAAATTTTTTACATACTTCCGCCGGAATTCCATCTGTCCCTGGTGTTTTGTTATTTTTCTGTTTTTTAATTGCCTCTCTTAACTCTGTTAATGTAATTTCCCCATTCAACATTTCCCTATCTTCATCTATTCTATCAGGACCACGATTCTATCAGGACCGTGGTTGGGAGGGGCAGATATGGCGGGAGTAGGGGGCCATATCATGTGGTAGGGGCACGCACCCGCTATCTCCAAGCGGTGGCATGCCCCGGCCCCCATGACTCTTCTCGTTCCCCGGGCTGTCCAGAGTTGCAGAGCCCAGGCCTTAGGCTGATGTTGTGCAATGCCAGGTCCGTGGTTAATAAGGCCCCCCTCATTTGCAAGCTAATTCAGGAGTGGGGTGCGGACCTGGCGGGTATTACAGAGACCTGGTTGGGCCAAGAGGGGGGATTCCCCTCGTTGAGATGTGCCCGCCAGGTTTCTACGCATTCCATCAGCCAAGGGCCCAGGGCAGGGGTGGGGGGGATGTGAGTCTCTCCTGATGAAGTGGGGCCATGGGATGCAGGTGGGCCTGCTGATCACGTACCTGGCTCCCTGCCACGTGACAGCAGCCCTACCCAAGCTTCTTAACGTTATTGCTGGGGTGGCGGTTGATACCCCCAGACTTTTGGTCATGGGGGATTTCAACCTGCCATCTGCCGGTGAGGCGTCTGGGATGCCTCGGGAGTTTATGGCTTCCATGACAGCCATGGACCTGACACAACTAATTCTTGGCCCTACTCACGCAGGAGGACACACTCTGGACTTGGTTTTTGTCTCTGGTGAGTGGCTGAGTGGTCTGGATATAGGGGATATAGTTATTGAACCCCTGTCATGGTCGGACCATTCTCTCCTGAGGCTGGACGTTCTGACTGCTGCACCCCACCGCAGGGAGGCGGAACCGACCAGGTGGTTCCGCCCCAGGTGTCTGATGGATCCTGATAGGTTCCAGAGGGAGCTTGGGCCAGTTCCTGAAACTTTGGCTCACGACTCGGCTGAAGACCTGGTGGCCGCCTGGGATAGGACGGCCGCCGGTGCTCTGGACCGAGTCGTGCCTTTGCAGCCTATGACCTGGCACCGAACCTGCCCGGCTCCTTGGTTCTCCGAGGAGCTGAGGGAGATGAAGCGCTGGAAAAGACGCCTTATTGCATCGGCAGATAACCGCCCAGCCGCCTTGTTTAGGGTGACTCACTCCCTCCTACATCAGGGAGCGTGGGAGGACCCCTTGCAAGGGCAGGCTGAGGATTTTGCACAGTATCTGCACGATAAAATCGCTCAGATTCGGGAAGGCTTGGACTCTGACTGGGTAGATCCTGGCGGGGTGACCGAGGCCGGTCTTGAGAACGTTATCTGGGATGAGTTCGACCCTGTGACTCCTGAGGACGTGGACAGGATCCTGGGGAGGTTAAATGCAACCACATGTTTATTGGACCCGTGCCCCTCCTGGCTGGTACTGGCCACCCAGGAGGTAACACGAGGCTGGCTCGAGAGGATTATAAATGCTTCTCTGAGAGAGGGTTTCTTGCCTCCCGCCTTGAAAGAGGAGGTGGTGAGGCCCCTCCTCAAGAAGCCTTCTCTAGACCTGGCTGTTCTGGCAAACTACCGTCTGGTCTCCAACCTTTGCTTTATTGCGAAGGTTGTGGAGAGTGTGGTTACACGACAGCTCCCACAGTACCTGGATGAAACCGTCTCTCTAGATCCGGGCCAGTCCGGCTTCAGGCCTGGGTACAGCACGGAGACGGCATTGGTCGCATTGGTGGATGATCTCTGGAGGGCCCGGGACAGGGGCTGTTCCTCTGTTCTGGTCCTGTTAGACCTCTCAGCGGCTTTTGATACCATCGACCATGGTATCATGCTGCGCCAGCTGGGGGGATTGGGGGTGGGAGGCACCGTGCTGTGGTGGTTCTCCTCCTATCTCTCTGACCGGTCGCAGTCTGTGTTGGCAGGGGGGCAGAGGTCGACCTCGAGGCGCCTTGCTTGTGGGGTGCCGCAAGGGTCGGTCCTCTTGCCGCTCCTGTTCAACATTTATGTGAAGCCGCTGGGTGAGATCATCTGTGGTTTTGGGGTGCGATGCCATCTGTACGCTGATGACACTCAGCTGTACATCTCCACCCCAGACCACCCCAATGATGCCCTCGAAGTGATGTCCCAGTGTCTGGAGGCCGTGCGGGTCTGGATGGGGAGGAACAGGCTTCGACTCAACCCTTCCAAGACCGAGTGGCTGTGGATACCGGCGTCCCGATATAGCCAGCTGGTGCCATCGCTGGCTATTGGGGGCGAGTCATTGACCCCCACAGAGGGGGCTCGCAACTTGGGTGTCCTCCTGGACACATGGCTGTCTTTAGAAGAGCATATGACGGCCGTGGCCAGGGGCGCTTTTTATCAGGTTCGCCTGATATGCCAGTTGCGCCCCTTTCTGGATCAGGACTCCTTATGCACAGTCACCCATGCCCTCGTTACGTCTCGCCTGGACTACTGCAATGCTCTCTACATGGGGCTCCCCTTGAGGAGCACCCGGAGGCTCCAACTGGTTCAGAATGCGGCCGCGCGAGTGATTATGGGAGTGACGTGGCGCTCCCATGTAACACCTCTCCGGCGCGAGCTGCATTGGCTTCCGTTGGTCTTCTGGGTGCACTTTAAGGTATTGGTTCTCACCTTTAAAGCGCTCCATGGCTTAGGGCCAGGGTATCTATGAGACCACCAGCTGCTAGCGATAACCTCCCACCGGCCAATACGCTCTCACAGAGAGGGCCTCCTCAGGGTGCTGTCGGTCAAGCAATGTCGGCTGGCGGCCCCCAGGGGGAGAGCCTTCTCTGTGGGGGCACCCGCCCTGTGGAATGAGCTACCTCCTGGAATACGACTGATCCCGGACCTCCGGACCTTCCGTAAGGCCCTGAAGACTTATTTATTCCATCAAGCCGGCCTAGCCTAAATGGTTTTAATGGGATTTTAATTTTATAGGTTTCGGGTTTTAAATTGGGAGGCCAATTGATTTAATGCCTTTTAGTTATCTTAACTTTTGTATTTTATGTATTTTAATTTTGGCTGTCCACCGCCCTGAGTCCCTTCTGGGAGTAGGGCGGTATACAAATTAAATTAAATAAATAAATAAATAAATCTGTTATACTTGGCAAGTTCCTCTCCTGTAGGTAATTTATGATATTTTCTTCTTTAATGTTGTATCAATTTTTTAGCTTTTTCTTTTTTCAATTTGTGGGCGAGCCATCTCCCTGGTTTATTTGCCGATTCAAAATAGTTTTGTTTTGCCAATTTTATATTCCTTATCATTTCTTCCTGTTGTAGTATATTAATTTTATGTTTCATTAACTCTATTTCCTTTCTGATTTCCCTGTTTTGAGGATCTTTCTGAAGTGATAGTTCTAATTTTTTCAGCTTCTCCAACGTTGACATTCGTTGTTCCTTCTTCTCTTTGTTTCTCCTCGCCATATACGCAATAGTTATCCCCCTCATATAAGCTTTGGCAGTGTCCCATAGGTTTTCTATTGTAGTATCTTCATTCCTATTCTCTTTAAAAAAACATCTTTAATTCCTTCTCCATTATTTGTGAATAACATTTCTCTTTTACAATTCTTTGATCTAATGTCCATCTCTTCTTTTTTCCCCTACCTTTCCATTTTAATACTAAGGGACTATGATCCGCCCAGGTGTTCGGCATGATATCCATCTCTTCTAGATTATTGATCAATTCTGGATTCATCCAAGCCATGTCTATGCGGGACCATGAGTTATGTGGATGAGAGAAGAAGGTGTATTGTCTTTTCTGTATATTTAATTGTCTCCATGCATTGTTTAGATTATACTCTTTTACCAATTCAAAAAATGCATTTGGTAATTTTCGTCTTCTATTTTTGTTTTCTTTCACTGTCTTATAATCCAATTTATTGTCTACCACTCCATTGAAGTCCCCTATTATACAAATATTTTCGCCCTCTAATTCCATTAATTTCCTGTGTAATTTATTATAAAATTTTTCTTGTTTTATGCTTGGTGCATAAATTGTTACTGTCAGGTAAAATGTCTAACTTGTTTACACCAACCCTCACTGTCCTGCAAGGGTTAACATGACCACACATCCCATCACCCCCACCTTACCTCAAGCTCCTCCCCCTGGGTATAAAAGATCT
Source organism: Ptyas mucosa (assembly GCA_012654045.1). NCBI lineage: Eukaryota > Metazoa > Chordata > Lepidosauria > Squamata > Colubridae > Ptyas > Ptyas mucosa. The sequence goes on along the minus strand of WNWU01003214.1, from coordinate 7,189 downwards.
CGCCACGTGGTCCTGCAGCAGTTCCAGATGTGTACCTGTAAGAGAAGGTCAAAGGACCAGCTGTTATCTCTGCAATAAAGAATCTCTAGAAGAAACTAATTTGTCTTGTGAGTTATTGGGCTAGATCCATCCCTCCTAACAGATGGTAGCAGAGGATGGTTACCCATAACTCTGAACAATGACTGAACCAGCAGTTTACTCTGAAAAGAAGAACAAAGTAAACACAAGAGCCTTCACTAGACAAATGGCTGCACAACTCACACCTGAAGGTGCTGCAGCGAAAATCACACCGACTGAAAGTGAGAAACTCATCGATCCAGACTCACTGCCCAGGAATGAGGAACAACGTGAGAAAGCAAGAGACCGTGAACAAAGAACATCGCAAAAGGGAGATGGACTCAGGCTATCCATACTGAAACTAATGGAGACGCCTACCAGCGAAGAAGACCTCATCGCAAAACTCCAGAGTCTTCTCGGAAACCATGGAGCAGCGATCGAGGTCCCAGAACCGATCCAAGAAATCACCACTCCGATAAGAGACAGGCCAGCTCAGTCGGATGACCTAGAGCCAGCCGAACCCATCTTCGTGCCTTTTTCCCAGTGGCCATCTTGGGATGACCAGCAACCAATGGGAAGCCAGGATTCAAATCTAATGGCGCAAAACAACCAAAACCCCAAAACAAATGGGGAACAACCCGGAGACGACAATGAGGAACAAACCCAAAACGATGAGAGCTCGCCTACCGAGCTCGAAATAGAGAAGGCCTTAGAAACGCTAGCAGTAGCATTCGGCCCCGCTTTCAGGCCTCCCGTGCAAACCGCAAACCGCAAACCGCAAACCGCAAACCGCAAACTGCAAACCGCAAACCGCAAACCGCAAACCGCAAACCACAAAGAAAATCCAGAAGGGCAGAGGGCTGACGAGGGAATGACTACCACCTACAACGAGCACCGATCGACGGCGGACACCATGCCACCCTCACGACGAACACTGATCATGCCGCACTACCTGCCTCCGACCCAAGGCCCAACAGAGGGGGATCAAACCAGATACTCACCGATCCTGCGACCCCCGCCGGGATTCCTCGCTCGCCCGGGAACCAGCGTCCATGGATCGGAATCCACCGCCACCGCCGCTGCCACCGCTGCCGCCAAGCCGCTGAATCCATGGAGGCCTCACTCACCGACCACGACGTCCCAGCACATGCCCGGAGGAGAGCCAGCCATTCGAAGGGAGCTCAGGACATCCAGCGCCCAGTCCAGGTACTCCAGGGGTGGGTCCGACCTTCCCCCAGCAGGCCTGGGCCTAGGACCAGGAGCCACAGCCGCGAGCTCCTCACCCGATGACTTCCAGCACGAAATGAGCTTCGCGCATGCTCAGTCTTCACCTATTGGAAGAATAGAAAAAAAAGTGACTGTTTTTTTAACATAAACTCAAGCATCCCATTACCATACTGTGAATACACCCATATCCAGGACCATGGACAGCTGCTCCCTGTAAGTAATAACCCACATAATTCTGGAACATTACCAAGTAACTTTCACAAACTACAGGTAGATGGGAAAAATTTATTAGAATGGAGCCAGCAAGTACAAATTGTTTTTATGAGAGAAAATGTACTTTTCTTAATTTCCAAACCTCCAAAAAAGCCTTGGTCATTTGAAGTTGATTGCATCCATCACAAAGCATTTTGCTTATTGTTAACTAGTATCTTACCCACTATGTACTCTAGCATAGGTAACAACTTAACTGTGTATGAGGTTATGCAAAAGTTATATGGTTTATTCTATAGTCAGAGCAGGGCAACCACCACAAGAATATCCAGAGAGTTTCATTCTGCCAGGCTCAGACCAGGAGTCAGCATGAGCGAACATTTGCTCAACGCTACCAGGGCTGAATTGCTACAGAGAGGGGAAGCAATCACCGAGGAGAGCATGATGAGCATAGTTATAAATTCTTTAGATTCTAGCTGGGACAATTTTGTGACACAACTAGATAGTCTCAGTATAGAACACTTATCCCTAGACACACTTACCAATCATTTAATTGCAGAAGATAATCTAAGGAGAGACCGCCACCTATCCAGGAGAGACCCCAGACCTGTAAAAAGGGTTGAGTTCCAGGACAGGGCAAAGGGTACTCCAGAATGTTTTTCTTGTGGTTCTAGGAACTGTTTAAAAAGGGATTGCCCTAGAAACAATAGGGACAGAGGATACAATGATCGCAGAGAGAGACAGTCACCAGAACGCAGGCCTTTTAGGGAACGAGGGCGTGGGTGGTCTCCCAACCCCAGGCGAAACAGTGAGCGTAGGGACAACTCCAGGGACAGTAACACAGGGTCCATGTACGGTTTCAGATATGGGAAACCAAACCTCAGACAAAAGGTAAATGAGAACATGTGGCTCAGGAGCCACAGACCACACCACATGCAACTCAAAGTTATTTACCTCACTCACAGAAACAGATGTTGAGATAAGGGTGGCCAACCAGAGCAGTGTCAAGGTAATAGGGAAAGGAAGCGTGCATATCCCAGGAATTGGAAAGATAGAGGGGGTATTATATGTGCCAGAAATACCATATAATGTACTAGCCACCACAAGACTTACACAGGACACAAACAACGAGGTAATATTCAAAGAAGGCAGGGCTTACATATCCAGTCGAGGAAAAGGGATTGGGAAGATAATCATACATGATGGTCTACCCTACTTTACACCTAGCAAAAGTAGTGAAGGAAGCGTAAACACAAGCACTGTTAGTGAAGAAAAGGGAAACATGGAAACAGAAGAGATACACCACAGGGCAACTAATTGTAAGTCACCAGGCAAGAATGCAGTATCTATGGGAAAGCCCATACATCATAATTGTGCACACCTTCTTCATAGGAGACTAGGGCACATCAGTTTCCCAGTTGTTAAGAAAGTATTGGAATGTACCGAGGGCTTAAAAGTAAAGGACTGTGAGAATTACTTGGAGTGCTCCGTTTGTAAATGCTCAAAAATTAAGGTCAAGGCAAGGCCAAAGAAATCTGAGAGGACTACTGACTCTATATTTCAATTAGTACACATGGACCTGGTAGGGCCATTGAGGCCATCCATTAGATATAGGAAGAGGTTTTTTCTAACCATTGTGGATGATTATAGTAGATATGGTTATGTGTATTCACTCAGACATAAAAACGAAGCATTTCAAAAATTCAAAGAATTCTACAAAAGGGTGGAATTACAACATGACACCAAAATCAAACAGATTATGACAGACCGGGGCTCAGAATTCATGGCTAGAGACTTTGCAAGATGGTTAAGAGGACAGGGCATAATACATTACACTTCTTCACCTTTTTCTTTTTTTCAAAATGGAGTCACGGAACGGAAAAATGGTGTACTCCAAAAGATGAGGTGTGTCCTAGAAGATGCAGGGATGGGACAATCATTCTGGTCAGAAGCATTACATTACGCAAACTATACACTGAACAGATTATGGTCTAGTTCAATTAACAAGACCCCATATGAGATGATGAATAAAAGAAAACCCAACTTAGCCCACCTGCATATATTTGGCGCCCTGGCAGACGTTCATATTCCCAGACAGTTAAGAAAAAAGGGAGAAAAGATATCCAAAAGATTAAGGTTCATGGGGTATGAACCAGGAACGAAAGGTTTTAGGTTCATAGATTGCAACAACAGATTTATTGTGTCTAGATCTGCGGACTTTCATGAACACTCCAATTGGTCTAGGCTACACTCCAATGAAATTTTTCCAGGTGGAGATACCCATCCTCACGTACAAAAGGATGAGGAATTGACCATTGAGAAAGCAAAGGAAACCAGAGCACACAAGCCTAAACACCACGAACTAAGGGTCGAAGAATGGAAGGAAGGGCACCCCACTTTGAACTTTGATAGCCTTACTGACAAAGAAGCCGAGTATATGCATGAAACAGACACGCCACCTAGTAGACCAATCAGAGAAAACAGAAATAAATTACCAAAGAGATTTGAGGACTATGTCATGTCTATACAAGCAGGTAATGTCACGCCCAGCTCCTATGAGGAGATACTCAACCTCCCACTAAAGGAGAAAGAAAAATGGGAACATGCCATGGAAAAGGAAATGAAGAGCCTAAGGGACCTGCATGTGTACTCACCAGCCAGGGTGCCAGAAAACAAGAAACCCATTGGGACCAAGTGGGTATACAAAATCAAAACACTAGAAAACAACGAAATGCTGTACAAAGCAAGACTAGTGGCACAAGGCTTCGCCCAAAAGTATCCAGAGGATTACACAGACACCTACTCACCCACGGTCAGGGCTGAGAGCGTCAAGAGCGCCTTAGTGATAGCCACCATCCTAGGATTAGAGGTGTTTCAATTCGATGTACAGACTGCATACCTTCATGCAGAATTGGACAAAGAAATTTATGTCAAAGCTCCACCAGGGTATGACAAAGAAAAAGATAACACATGGCTGCTGAATAAAAGTTTATATGGACTCAAACAGTCAGGCAAAAGGTGGTACGATTGTCTGGCCAAGGCCCTCAACTCTATGGGCTTCACCGCCACCTCAGCTGATAAATGCTTTTTCATAAAGAGAGAAAAAGAATCATTTGAAGGCATCCTTGTCTACATAGATGGCATCTTATACATAGGGAAACAGAAAGCCAAATGTGACATATTTGCCACCGAGTTAGGAAATCATTTCTCATTAAAATCACTAGGAAAAATAGACAAATATCTAGGGGTTCAAGTAACCAAAACTGATAGAGGGTTCCGGCTCTCACAGAAGGAGAAAATCTCAGAACTTTTATCAAAATGTAACATGTCAGAGGCAAAACCTAGTGAAACCCCCATGCAGCCAGACTTTATAAAAAATATGTACAGTGAAGCTGAACCCTTCACTGACAACAAACTATACAGATCTACTTTAGGGTCACTACTGTACATAGGTAATGTACAGGTGAAGGGTGGGGGAATGGCGGTCGCGACGGTGATAGGTGACATCCTTGGTGAACTACTGGAGGTGTGATGAAATGGCACGCGCACGTACAGTCTACGCCCCAACCCGGAAGCCCTATTAGGGGCAGGGCGTGTTTATAAGGGTGATGTCTACATGGAGGGATATTTAAACCTCCTCTGCGCCAGGGGTGATAACGCTGTTTTCGAGCCGCTTGGAGTTCGCAGTGTGTACCTGACGCCAGTGCGCAATAAACCATCATACCGGAGAGCTGAACGGTGTTGGTGTTTGTGTTTTGCGGCGCCCGGCTCGGGAACCGTGAGAGGAAAACAGCGTTACCCTCCTTCCCACAGGATGGCTGAAGGTGTGGATGCCAGCATGGTGACAGCCGCCGAAGAGGAGGAGAAGCCGGCGGAAGATCCAGCGAGCCCTGTGGAGCCCCAGGCACCGGTAGTACGCCCCAAAGAACAGGTGCGTAGCCGCAGTCAGAGGGAAGCGGCGACGGACACTGGGGCAGCGAGGGGCATGACTTCCCACCAGGTGATTGGGGATTGGTGGCGCAGTCCCGCCCTAGCCAGTTCAAAAGGAGCTGCCCCGTGGGATAGTGAGCGGTTCCAGCGTTGGAGAGAGAGACAGTGGATGGAGGATGACGATGGGGACTGGAGCTATTCCACCGGCTTGGCCCAATCCACAATTGACATACTTCAGGAGAAGTTCAGAGAAGCCAGTTTCAGGGATGCACCTTCGTGGCAGCCTTGGATGGCAGGGACAGAGACCAGTGCTACACGACGAGGGGCATCAGAGTCATCGGGGCGGAGACCCGGTTCCGACTAGCAAGTCCAAAGTTGCGTCTGGGTCCAGTAACCGGGGTGGCAGGAAACACCAGGCCTACTGCCGTACAGCAATTCACTCCACACCCACCCCAGGGGGTGGGTTTGGGTCCCGGAGTTCTTCGTACCGGTCCAGTAACAGGCGGAGGGGTTCGGCCCCAGGGTAGCATGAGCAACCCAGTGGGGCCTCAGGGATTTTCTGGGCCATCCCCTGCACTACCGGGGTATCCTGGGCAGAGTCCAGCGGGGCAACCCGGGGTGTGGGGTCCTCAACCAGTGTCGGGCCCTCCCCCCCTGCAGGCCACATTCGACGGCAATCCAGACAGGGTGGCTCTCTATTTGAGCCAGGTATTGAGCTACGTCGATCTCTACGGCCGGTTGTATCCCTCACAATGGTCCATGGTAGTCGCCATCACGACGACTTTAACAGGTGAGGCTGCGGATTGGGTGACAGACCTGCATAGCGACCATGCTCGAGAATTAACTGATGTGGGTTTGTTCCTGGACAGCCTCAGAGCATGGTTCAAGGACGATACCCAAGCCCAGGTAGCAGAAGGGGAGCTAGTGGCCCTGAGGCAAAAGGGCTGTCCGGCCAAAGAGTATGTAAAAGACTTCCAGAAGGTGGCAGGGTGAGTACAGACTTGGCCTGAACGCATGCTTGTCCATCAGTTCTACCTCGGTCTTGACAGGGATCTTAGACAGGCTTGTGTGTACAGAGGTCTGCCGTCCTGCCTGACAGAGTGGTGTAAGGCGGCCATAGATTTGGACGTGCACTTACGTGAATTCCGGGTGAGGAGTACCGGGCCTCCCCCTCAACCCCGACAGGTACCAGAAAGGACCTTTCCTTCCAGGTCAGTGGAGAAAGGGGAGTCCGATGCCAGACCTACGGAGCCTGCCAGCCGGTCATTACGCTGTTTCCGGTGTAACTAGGTGGGACATAGAGCCCGGTTTGGAAGGGAGATAAGTTGTACATACCAAAGGATATGCGTACTGCTGTATTGCAACGGTGTCATGACAGTAAAACTGCCGGCCACTTTGGTTTTCTAAAAACACTCCACCTGACACGACGGCAATTCTGGTGGCCGCAGATGAGAAGGGATATTGAGGAATATGTACATAGCTGTTCCACATGTGCCAAAACCAAACCACAAACCGGAAAGCCCTTGGGTCTATTGCAGTTGGTGGCTACCCCCCACCAACCTTGGGAGGAGATCGCGATGGATTTTGTGGTCGACCTCCCAGAGAGCAACGGGAACACAGTCATATGGACTGTAATAGACCTGTTTTCTAAACAGGCCCATTTTATACCCTGTACTGGGTTACCATCGGCCCGGAAATTAACCAAATTGTTCATCCAACACATATATCGGTTACATGGCGTTCCCCGACGGATCATTTCAGATAG
>WNWU01003213.1:0-13884 GCA_012654045.1 Ptyas mucosa | reverse complement strand
CAAACCACGATGGTAGCAGATCCATCAACAGATAGCAACTCCTTCACAATAGCAGCTCATAGCAGTTCAGTCACAATAGCAGTTCATAGCAGCAGCAGCAGTTCATAGCAGCAGCAGTTCATAGCAGACCAGGTTACAATACTTTGTTTAAATATATTCCCAACTAGTCATTATCCCATTACAGCATGACTCAGCAAGAAGGTAACATTTACAGCTTAAAGTTACAGTATATATATATTGCCTGGACAACTGGTTCTAACATTATATACACCATATAGAATCCTAACAGCCTTCCTAGTTATAGGATAGGATAACCAGGTTAGTGTAGTGGTTAAAATATCAGGCTACCAGGGGATTATAAATTCTAGTCCCACTTAGCCTTGAAACCATCTTGGTGACATTGGCTAGTCTTTCTCTCTTATCCCTAGGAAGAAGGCAAAGGCAAACTACTTCCAAAATCTTGGCAAAAATATTGCAGGGGCTTGTCCAGGTTGTCTCCAAGAACCAAGACTGACTTGAGGATGTGTGCAAATGATATTCCCCCCCCCCCACACACACATACACACAATCAAGGTCAACAATGGACAGTTTCCATATTGACTACCATCTAAATATGGGAAGAAAACACAAAGGTTGCAATTATGAGTATATTCAGATGCATCTCTGTATTTGTTTTCACAAGGCAAGTCTCCTTTCCTTCATTAAGTATTCCAAGGAGAAAAAAATATTCATTTCTCACAACAAAAAAATAAATACAAACATTGTTTCAAAGAAAAGGGGTACATGAATTGATCCCATAAAATAGAATCTTACTTAGGCAGGAGATAAAGTAATCTAATGAACATGTCCAAATCAGATGCCTGGAAAACCCATTAATGCTTAACTTTTTTTTTTCTTTTTTCAGGCATCTGAAACAAATATATAGAAATGTATAAGATTAAGGCTATTAGGATTAGAAAATAATTGTAATCAATCAAAAAGGGGACAATGAAGAAAATGAAACAATATGAGAGACAAGGGGGGTTGTCACAGTGGAAAGCAGACCACGAAGAAACATTTGTTAAAAAGAGGATATATTTATATGTTATATGTGATGTGTTTGTGTCAGTTAAAATGTCTAACTCCTGTGCAGCTCCCCGTACCAGTCTAGCAAGGGTTAAGCCATCCAAGACCACTACCCCTTAGCCTTACCTCATCCCTGACTCCTCCCCTTGGGTATATAAGGTTGCCACCTGGGCACAAGAGCCAGTTCCACAAGACCCCGTAAGAAGTTTCAGGTAGAGATTTATGTATGCTTGAACCTGAAATATATACTATGCTTGAATAAAACTGATTATACAGATTACCTGGTTATCCTGTGAGTTATTGGGCTAGATCTGTTGATCCTCAACAAATTGGTAGCAGAGTCAGTTGCCCATAACTCCAAAACATGTCCGAGCCAACCGAACGCTCAGCAGAGAAAACCAGAGCAAATACCAGAGCCTTTGCAAGGCAAATGGCAGCACAGCTTTCACCTACCGGATCCATCTGAAAAACCACTCCGATTAGAAGCAAGCGGACACCTGATCCAAGCTCACCACCCAAAAGTAAGGAGTGACAAGAAGAAGAAAAAGACAACATCGAAGGCATGGCACAAGAAAACGATGATCTCAGGCAAGCCATTTTAAAAATGCTAGAATCGCCAGCCACCAGTAAAGACCTCATCATGGACCTCCAAAGCCTACTCAAGAGCCATGGAGCAGTGACCAAAGGACAAGGACCAACGCACAAGGACACTGGACAGGTAAGGGAGATGCCATCTTGCCCCAACACACCAGAGACAATAGAATCAAATTTCGCCCCACTTCTCCGGTGGCCATCTCTAAATGACCAAACACCAAAAAAATGGCCGACCTCCAACCAATGAAAAGCCTAGATTTGAACTCCTTGGCGCAAACTAGCACTAATCCACAAACGGATATGGCCCACCCCATAAATAATAATAAAAAGCAAAACCAAATCAACGAAAACCTCCCTACCGAGCTAGAGATCGAGAGAGCCATAGTGTCTCTCACGGCAGCATTCAGCTCCAATTTCAAACTACCTACACCCCTACCTGCCACGGGAGGGACATGCGGGGAATGAGAAGGCACCCACACATTTACCACCACCGAAATGAGAACCGTAGGCCACCTGAGAGACGCAATGCCCACCACCAATGCTTCCCAGCCACCCGCAATGCAGGTGACCATACCGCAGCAAGCCCAGTAACCCAAAAGTGAAGCAAGCTACTCATCAGCACCACAGCCTCTGCCGGGTTTTCCGATCCGATCCATGATCAACACCTCAGATCTGGAATCAAACACCAGGTTGATTTTCAGGCCAGCCACTGCACCAGACTACTGCGCACCTCAGCCGATGATCCTGAGCTTCCCCAACCCTCCAATGATCCGGGACGAAAATCCAGTAGCCCGAGCTCAATTTCAAGCCTCCACCGCCCATTTCGAAAGCGCCCGGGGTAAGTCCGGATTTCCCCTGGCAGGCCTGGGCCTAAATCCAGGAGCCACAGTAACAAGCTCCTCACCCGACAGCTCCCAGCAGAGAATGAGCTCCATGCATGCTCAGTACCTGCCTATTGAGACTGGAGAAAAAAACCTAGCAGCCTATTTTTTTAACTTTACAGCCAGTATACCGGTTCTCTATTGTGAGTTTCCCAAATTCAGGACCATGGACAGCTACCAGCCACAAACAGCAGTTTTTACAATTCAGGGACTGTACCAAATGCCTTTCCTAAGCTACAGATAGATGGAAGAAACTTACTGAAATGGAGCCAACAACTCCAGATCCTATTTATGAGGGAAAACATACTGTTCCTGGTATCCAAACCACCAAGTAAGCCATGGACATTCGAGACTGACTGTAGACACCACAAAGCCTACTATCTACTGCTGACAAGTATCACACCTGCCATATACCCCAGTATTGGTAACCACTTAACCATGTCAGAAATAATACAGAAACTCTATAGTTTGTTTTATAGCAGAAGTAGGGCCACCACCACCAGAATACCAAGGGAGTTTCACTCTGCCAGACTTAGGCCTGGGGTATCCATGAGCGAACACCTGTTAAAATTAAACACCACCAGGGCTGAACTATTGCAGAGAGGTGAAACAATCACAGAAGAGAGTATGATGAGTATCATCATCAACTCACTAGACTCTAGCTGGGATAATTTTATCACACAAATAGACAGCCTAAGCATAGAAAACATTACCTTAGATAGCCTCAGCAGCTGACTGATCACTGAAGATAACTTAAGGAGAGACCGCACTTTATCACGTAAAGAACTCAGACCAGCCAGGAGGGTGGAATTCCAAGATAGAATAAATAGCATACATGAATGTTTCATATGTGGGTCTAGGAACCACTTCAGGAGAGATTGCCCCAGAAACACCAGAGACGGGGGTCACAACCAATACAGAGAAAGGTCAGATTCCAGACAGAGATATCAGAGGAGGCAGTCACCCGAACATAGACCCACAGATAGGTGAGGACGTAGAGGGTCCCCTAGTCCCAGACAAGGGAGAGAACGCAGAAACAGTTCCAGAGATATTTGTTCCAGAGAGAGGATTTGTGTATGGCTTCAGAAACGGGGAGTTCATATTTAGCCAGGAAGAGAGAGAAAACATATGGCTCTTAGATTCTGGGGCCACAAAAAACACTGCATATAATGCCAAACTATTTACCTCCTTCACCAAGGCAGACTTTATAATCAAGGTGGCAAACCAAAGCAATGCCAGAGTAATAGGTAGAGGAAATGCGTTTATACCGGGGATAGGTGAAGTAGAGGAGGTATTGTTCATGCCCGAGATACCATACAATGTGTTAGCTGTCAGGTTTCGATGTCATCTCAAATAAATTGCACTCCCAAGCAATTAGTCTTTGCTGAAATATCTCATTTATTGAGAACGACAGATCTAGTCCCAACTTCGTCATAGCCAATACTAACCCTCTGACCCCAAAACCTTCCCCTTCCATTCCCCTAAACCTCAACTTCTTATTGGCCATCTTCCAGCTCAATCTTCTCAGCTCCTGCCTCCAACCCCAGGAATTCCCCCCTCCCATCCCATCTCCCTGCAATACTATCTACAAAAAGAATAAGTAGGTAAAAGTTCAAGCCTCATCTCCTCCTCTTTATGGCAGCCTTGAAAGGCTGACATTAGCCACTATAAAGCTGAGTAGGGACACCAATATTAAAATAGTGTTTACTAAAGGCAAGGTGATCATGTCCAACAACGGGGAGAATATCGGGGAAGTTATAGTAAGTGGCGTCTTCTCATACCTACTACCCAACAATAATAAACAACAACAAATAAATATAAACCTAACTAATGAAGGGGACACAACTAATCCTGAGGATGATGAAGGGGAGACTGGAGATCTAGAGGGGGTCAAGCAGAAGGACACGAAAGGTATAGATAGCGACCACAAGCAACCTAGGAATGATACATTCTCAACTGGGAAACCCGCCCACGATAATTGCACCCATCTCCTCCAGAGAAGACCGGGGCATATTGGTTTCCAGGTAGTAAAAAGAATAATGGAATGTACTGATGGTTTGAAAATAAACGGCTGTGATAACTACCTAGAGTGTTCTGTCTGTAAATGCTCAAAATTAAAGGTAAAACCTAGGCCAAAGAAGTCAATGCACACCACTGACTCTATTTTCCAACTAGTGCACATGGACCTAGTAGGCCCAATGAAACCTTCCATTGTACAGAAAAAAAGATTTTTCTTGACCATCGTAGATGATTATAGCCGATCTGGCTTCGTATACACACTCAAGCACAAAAGTGAAGTGTTCCAGAAATTTAAGGAGTTCTACAAAAGAGTAGAGGTCCAACACAACACCAGGGTCAAACAAATCATGACAGACTGTGGGTCAGAATTCATGTCAAAAGACTTCTCAAGGTGGTTAAAGGAACATGGCATGTTACATTTCACCACATCACTGTTTTCAGTCCTTCAGAATGGAGCAGTAGAATGCAGAAATGGAGTCCTCCAAACCATGATGAGATGTGTCCTGGAAAACACCAGAATGGGCCAAGCTTTTTGGTCAGAAGCATTACTATATTCCAACTACACACTAAATAGACAGTGGTCAAGTGTGATTGACAAGACCCCATATGAGGTGATGTACAATAGAAAACCCAACCTGGCACACTTACAGATATTCGGCATTGTTGCTGACGTACACATACCCAGGCAACTAAGACAGAAAGGGGACAAGATCACCAAGAGACTAAAGTTCATGGGATATGAGCCAGGCACAAAGGGCTACAGATTCATTGACAGCAACAACAAATTCATAGTGTCAAGGTCAGCAGACTTCCACAAACATTCTAACTGGTCTAAGATACACTCAAACGATATTCCATTTGGGAAAGACCAGGACACGCAAAGGCAAAAAAGGGAACAAGACCCAGACAAAATGAGAGAACACAAAACAAACAAAGGGAAGCAACAAGAAGTCAAGATCAAGGAGTGGAAGGAGGGGCACCAAACACTGAAACTTGACAGACTTATGCACAAGGAAGCAAGGTACCTGCACGATACAAACACACCACCTGACAGACCAATAAGGGCAAACCGGAATCAAACACCAAAGAGACTCGAGGACTATGTCTTCTCCATACAAACAACCAATACCACACTCAACTCATATGAGGAAGTGCTCAACCTGCCTCGAGAGGAAAGAGAAAAATGGAAACTAGTCATGGCAAAGGAGATGGACAGCCTCAAGAACCTACAAGTATACACACCAGAAGAGGCACCCGAATACAAGAGACCAATCGGAACCAGGTGGGTCTATAAAATCAAACCCTTAGAAAATAACGAGGTACTATACAAGGCTAGACTAGTCGCACAAGGCTTCGTACAGAAATACCCAGACGACTACACTGATACCTATTCCCCACTGTCAGAGCAGAGAGTGTTAAGAGCGCCCTAGTGATAACCTCCATCCTGGGACTTGAAGTATACCAATTTGATGTGCAAACTGCATACCTGCACGCCAAATTAGACAAAAAAATTTATGTCAAGGCCCCACCTGGAGTAGAGGACAGAGAAGGTAAAACATGGTTACTAAACAAGAATCTATATGGCCTTAGGCAGTCTGGTAAAAGATGGTATGACTGCCTAGCCAAGACCCTCAATTCAATAGGCTTTACTGCCACCCCAGCAGACAAATGCTTTTTTGTAAGAAAAGAGAACAGCTCAATTGAGCATGATCTTGTTTACATGGATGATATACTATACATTGGGAAACAAAAATCCAAGTGTGATGAATTTGCCACAGAACTAAAAAAACATTTCTCACACAAATCCCTGGGAAAAGTAGACAAATACTTAGGGGTGCACATCACCAAAACGAACAAAGGCTTTCGACTCTCCCAAAAAGAAAAAATCACAGAACTACTACACAAATGCAACATGTTGGATGCCAAACCCAGCAAGACACCCATGCAAGCAGACTTCCTAAAGCACATGTACAACGAGACAGAACCATTCCCAGACAACCAATTGTATAGGTCCACCATAGGTTCATTGCTATACATAGCAAACTGGACTACACCCAACATCGCACTGTCAGTCAACCTACTATCCAGACATGTCAGCCAACCCATCAAGTACCATTGAGATGCCATCAAGAGGCTACTCAAGTACTTAAAATACAGTTCTGACACATACCTATGTCTTGAACCCAACACTTCCAAAGGACCCACCTTATCATGCTACGCAGATGCAGACTGGGCAGGAGATATCAAAACTAGAAAAAGCACATCAAGATATATCTTCTTCCTCAACAACAGCCCCATACATTGGTATATAGGGAAACAAAAGTTAGTAGCCACCTCCACCACTGAGGCCGAGTTTGTATGCATGTCCAAAGCTGCAAATAACCTGACCTGCTCCAAGACATCTGGGCAGAACCATCATATTCCATCACCATTCACGAGGACAACAAAGCGGCCATTGAAATATCCAATGCTGACGCTGTTGGGCAGAGATCACAGCACATAGACATTAAATACAAACATGTCAGACAACTTGCAGAAATCGGTTTCATCAAAGCCATCCACTGCGAAACCAAAGAACAAACAGCTGATATACTCACCAAACCACTACAACCCAAGCAACATACTTACTTAATGTCAAAATTGTGTGTGTACATGTGAGCAACCAAGAGGGTCACATCCATCAGACATTTAGAGGGGGTTTTGTCAGTTAAAATGTCTAACTCCTGTGCAGCTCCCCATACCAGTCTAGCAAGGGTTAAGCCATCCAAGACCACTACCCCTTAGCCTCACCTCACCCCTGACTCCGCCCCTTGGGTATATAAGGTTGCCACCTGGGCACAAGAGCCAGTTCCAGCCATGACCCTGTAAGAAGTTTCAGGTAGAGATTTATGTATGCTTGAACCTGAAATATATACTATGCTTGAATAAAACTGATTATACCGATTACCTGGTTATCCTGTGAGTTATTGGGCTAGATCTGTTGATCCTCAACAGTTTGTCATAATGTGTAGTAATAAAATAATAAAACTTTTTAAAATAAAAAAAAATGACTGCAGTAATTTACTGCAGTTGTTAAGTTGGAGGGGGGGGAGAACATGTCCAAATCAATCTGAAAACTGAAGTGCAATTGGAAACTGGTACATTTCCAAATTTTGTTACAATGGTGATTAGGAATTGTAAATCAACCTAAAAATTGCCTGTCTTCTTTTTATGAAATGGATTGACATGTTTTACTTTACCAACCCAAAGTGGACATTCTCCTAAGTGACTTCCCTCCATGAAAGGGAAAGGACTGGTTTAGGGCATATCAACTCCTTTTGAAGGCTATGCTAGCTCATTTATGGAAACAGAATTTCAGAGGAAGTATATAGTGGAATGGGAGACAAATTATGTTGTGGGGGAGGGTTACA
This sequence comes from Ptyas mucosa, assembly GCA_012654045.1. Lineage (NCBI taxonomy): Eukaryota > Metazoa > Chordata > Lepidosauria > Squamata > Colubridae > Ptyas > Ptyas mucosa. The sequence continues at coordinate 5,915 of WNWU01003213.1, read as the reverse complement.
GTGTGCTTCTTGACAAGATACTTGGTGTTAGTATGGATGCAATAACAATATTTATATTTGTAGGGAAAAATCTGCAGATCATAGTCTGAATATCCATGGCTAGATATTCATTTCAGTACTTAATTCTACAAACCTGCTCATACTAGAAGACTTTAAAAATGGATATAGGCATTATGGTATCCACAAAGAAGCAGTAATAAAAAAAATAAGGCATTTGCAGGCAGAAGCTCAGATATTCTTAAAAAAAAAACAGCAAGCAAGAGAGGGTGAGTGAGCCAGAGGGTGGTCTGATAAGATCTTATTCTAAAAAAACCACAGGTGTTTCTAGATCTATATCTGCATTAACTTTTTTGGTATAATGTGTATCTGAAGAAATTTGTGGTGCATTGCTTCTGCAGAAGGCATGGTGTGCCAGAAAGAGGAACTAAAGTATAATGCATTAATTTAAAATCAATCCCAGGTTCAATGATTTCCAAATTATATCTCTGGGCATTCTGACATTTCTTTGCTATTCTCAGTTTTGATCCTCTTAAATCCCTTTAAAAGCCTCTGGCGATCCCAGCAGATTTGCCTCATCATCAGAAGCTTCTAAAAGCATGTTTTCCTGCAACCTCTTCAGCCGAGGAGGTTGTAGGAAAAAAAAATCCCTTTAAAAGCTTCTGGCGATCCCAGGTGACTTACCTGATCGTCAGAGGCTTCTAAAAGAATTTTTTTCTGCAACCTCTTGAGGTTGTAGAAATAATGCTTTGAAAAGTAAAAAAAAAAAGTTGGCCATGTCCACCCAATCACATTAACCCCCCAAGCCACGCCCACAAAATAAGACATGCCCACAGAACCAGTAATAAAAAAATTTAGAACCCACCCCTGGTGGGGGGAGAGAGAGGGAGTCCTTTTGGCAAGCAACAGCAGTTTACAACCTTCTCTGCTGGCTCTCCCTTTGACTTTCTGAAGAAGATCTCAGAAAAGATTGCAAAGAGTGACGGTCACATGTGAGGTGCTTGGAAACAGGTCCTAAGTGCACCCGGATCACAATCACATAGCTGTGGGGGTGCTTCAATTGTGGCAATTTTGGGCACAAGGTTAGAAGAAGAATTATAATTCTTCTAAATGCACAAGATTAAATTCAAAATGCACAAGATTAGAAGAAGAATTTTAATTCTTCTAAATGCACAAGATTAAATTCAAAATGCACAAGATTAGAAGAAGAATTTTAATTCTTCTAAATGCACAAGATTAAATTCAAAAGGCACAAGATTAGAAGAAGACAAACTCAGGATCCAAAAAAAGACCTTGACAGACTTGAACAATGGACCCTATCCAACAAAATTAAATTTAATGTGGAGTAAAGCAAAGTTTTACACCTGGGCAGAAAAAGCCAAAGATACAAGTACAGATTAGGTGAAACATGGCTCCAAATAGTAACTGTGAAAGGGACCTTGGAGTCTTAATGGACGATCACCTAAACATGGGTGAGCAGTGGGCAGAAGCAGCCAAAAAACCTAATAAAATCCTTGGTTGTATAAACAGAGGCATAGAATCAAAATCATGGCACTTCCGGTTTGGCATCACGGCAAGACAGTTGGGGAAATAGTGGGCTCTGATTAGTCCCTCGAAAACCCCGGCTGCTTAACCGCTGCCGATGGGTCTTTAGACCGGAACCATCTGCAGGGACAGGGGAAAAGAAGGGGCACCTCAGACAACCAAGAGGAATAGGCAAGTTCCTCGCAGGTCAGAGAGAACCCTCTGTGAGTCGGCAGCGGGGGGAGGCAGCCATGGCGGCTGCCACGAAGCTGTGACAACTGGGCTAAGAAAAGTGCTGGAGGAAAGTGGAGAGAAATGGAGCTCTTTGAAGCCGGGTGAGTGACAACAAACCCAGGCTTGTAACAACATGTGGAGCAATATTATTACTTAGAAGACCCCTAGCTTAAAATAGCGGCTGTGCAACAAAGGGGCTTTGGAAAGATTTAAACTGCAACCTTAAAGAGACAAAGTCCTGAGAAACAACTAATTTTTGTACAGAACTAAAGGAATTAATTATTGGGATATGGTAAAAAGACTGGATACTTTAAAATTTGAATTGGATTCTAAAAAAAAAAGATTTGGTACTTTTATTGCACAAAATGGATGCTTGCATGACTAATGGAAAATGTGGATTGTAGAGAGACACCATCTGGTTTAAAAAGGAACTTTGTAACTTTTTTTTGTTGTTGTTGTTATGAAAAATCCTGAGTTTTACAGATAAAAGCCGTGAGACTTTGTGGAGGAGTTTTTTTCTCCTGTCTGTAGACAGCTGGATTTTGATGAAAAGAAAAGGAACTATAGGAAAGGAATTATAATGGAACTCCTACAGTTGAAACAACAATAATTAAAAATTGGTGCAGGAACAAAAGAAGGAATAAGTGCAGGCCCAAGAGAGGGAGATATGATACATTATATCTGGAATAAAAATTAGAAAAAGATTTAATATGATTTATGGAGGACAAAACTGAAAACTTTGAAAATGGAAGGAATATATGTTTGCAGGTGAGGAAATGAAGAAGTAAGATAAACACGACTGGAAAAAGAAAAAAGCAAGATTTAAACAATGTGATTTAAAATAAATTAATGTAAAGGTTGGTTGTAATAATAAAAAGGAGGCTTTTATAGAAATTAAGAATGTTAAATGGAAATTTTTGGTAAAAGGAATTGATGAATATATTTAAAAATATGTTTGAAGCAAGAACCATGTTTTAATGTTAAATTGTTATGAGAAAGAATAAGGATAAATATGATTAATTTAAAATGTTAAAAGGAATTTATAAATATATTTAAAGGTATGACTTAAGCAAGAACCGTGTCTCAATGTTAAATTGTTATGGAAAAGGATAAGGATAAATATGATTATCTGAAAATAAGCAATGTATAGATGGTTGGGAACAACAAAGAAAGGATTAAGAAGGGATCAATTGTTAAACCAACTATGATTATGCTGTGTTTAACAGCCAAAAAATAAAAATAGATATGCTGTGTAACAGCCAAAAAATAAAAAGTACTATGCTGTATTTAACAGCCGCCCAACAAATGAATATGCTGTGCAACGGTCAAAAAATAAAAAAGAGTATTATGTATAATTACAGTAGTTTCTTTACTGAATCTTTCTTTTTCTAAACTATTACAAACAAAAATGGTTATGCTGTGTAATGGCCAAGAAACAAAATGAGTATGTTGTGTTTAACAGCCAAAAACAAAATGGTTATGCTGTGTTTAACAGCCAAGAAATAAAAATGATTGGTTTAACAACAGATAAAGATAAAGATGCTGGGTTGTATAGCAAAAATAAAATGTGGTGGGATAGCCAAAATGAGGAGTAGGTTGAGATTAATAGTTAAAATTAAATGAATAAGTTAGGTTTAATAACAGAAATAAAGATTATAAATGTTGAACTCAATGGTAAAAATAAAATGATTATGTTGGTATTTAATATTTTATTAATGTTTATAATAATTGTATGATTTATACTTTAAAAATTTATCCATCTAAGCAAATGAAAGAAAAAAAGGGAATGATAATTGGTTAAGATTTAAGATTTAAGTAACGGGTTTTTGGGGATAATGGCATAGTCAAATAATAGATTTGAGGGAAATAACTGAGTAAAATATTAAGTTGTATTAATTGAAAATTAAGATTTGTTAGTGATTTGTATGAATTTGTGACCGGATCAAGAGCTTTGTTTTGAAAAGATGTGTTTTATGTTTATGTTTTAAAATAATAAAAAACTTTTAAAAAAAGAATCACAATCATGTGAAGTATTAGAACTACTTTATAAAGCCCTTAGTAAAATCACCCCCAGAATATTGCATTCAGTTTGGGTTACCACATTACAAAAAAAGATGTTGAGACTTTGGAAAAAGTGCAAAGAAGAATGACTAAGATGATTAAGGGCCTGGAGACTAAAACATATGAAGAACGGTTGCAAGATTTGGGTTTGGCTAGTATAGAGAAAAGAAGGACTAGTGGGGATATGATAGCAGTATTCCAGTATTTGAGAGGCTGTCACAAAGAGGAAGGGGTCAACTTATTTTCCAAAGCACCAGAAGGTAGGACAAAAAACAATGGATGGAAACTAATCAAGGAGAGAAGCAATGTGTAATTGAGGAGAAACTTCCTAACCGTGAGGACAATTAACCAATGGAACAGCTTGCCTTCAGATGTTGTGGGTGCTTCATCACTGGTTTTTAGCAGAGACTGGACAGTCATTTGTCTGAAATGGTATAGGATCTCCTGCTTGAGCAGGGGGCTGGATTAGAAGACCTTTAAGGTCCCTTCCAGCTTGATTCTGATTCTGAAGATGTAAGTTTTTTCATTCAGTACTATCACAACTTTGAACAGTCACTAAACAAATAATTGTAAATCAAGGACTACCTGAAGCTGCAATTAATATTGTATCCTTCCTTTTCTGGTATGATTGCAATTTTGTTGATTCTGATTTGCTCTTGGCTTTTCATTGTGTATAATTACAGTAGTTTCTTTACTGAATTTTTCTTTTTCTAAACTATTACAAAAGTTATTTCCAAATTTAAAAAAAGGAGTATCGGTAAATGTTTTCATGTTACAACACATCATTTGTGTTACAAGTGATTTTTGTACATACAAATATATTTATAAAAGCTTGATTTATTTACTTTAATATTGAACAAATGAGTGATGTATGTTTCTAAACCTATATATGAAGAAGCAGTTTGACTTCAAAACGTGCAGCATTTGACAAAAAAATTACAACGTCCAATCTTGACACGTACAGGCCAAATGCAGTAGTACGATAAAATGCACAATCCTCCAGCTTTTTCACACTGCTTTTTATTCGAAATAATTTTGTGGGGGCCTGTAAAAAAGAAAGGAAAATAAATTTGTGATCAAAGAGGAAAAAAAACCCTTGAGACTAAAACAGGCACATATGATTATTTTTTTTAAAATTTTACCCCATTTCCAGCTCCTTCTTTCCATGGACAATTCCTCACTGTATTTTCTCATGAGGGGAAGTTTTCTATGAAAAATATCTGAGACCCATGCTAAAGATATTAAAGATCAAGAAATATTGTACTTCCTCTTGTCCTTGTCCTTGATTCTGTTTCAAAAGCCACTGAAGTCTTTACTCATATTCACATTTTGGAGTCAAGAATTCAGTAGTTTGTCACCTTCCAAGTAATTACTGAAAGAATAGGCACTTGGAAGTCCTCATTCTTTTGATTCCAAAGAAACATAATTTTATTGAATAAGAAGAATGGTGAAAAAATTTACCCTGAAAATTAAGTGGTAGAGGCTCCTAATTTCAAAGTTCCAGATGTATGCTAAAAGAATAGTAGGATTTAAAAAAAATCTAGCATAAGTGTTTCTTTCAGGTATTTTATGTAATAAACTTTTGTTTACTTCATAAAGAAAATAGAATATGTCCCTAGATTATTTGCATATTGGTAGAGTTTGCTTGGAGATTCCAGTGACATAAAGCAGTGGTCTCCAATCTTTCCAGCTTGGCAGACTGGTGGAGGTGGCAGGGTAGGGGGTGGGGAGAATGGATGGTTTCATGTGCGCCACTTTCAGAAAAGCAGATTTGGACACACAAAAATGTATGTACACTCACTCGCCCACCACTTCTGTGGGCCGGTTCTGAATGGGCAATGGCCCATCAGTGGGCCCCAGCCTGTAGGTTGGGGATCCCCAATATAAAGCCTGTGAAACACAACATCCTTGTAATTTCAAAGAGTCTGAGACACTGCACAAATGTCCTGAAATAAAGAAGAAATTTAACATTCTCTTACTGAGGAGGAGTGAGAGATTACAGATAGAGTTACTTTATTTCACATTTCCTTATTAAAGTGTTTAAAATAGTTCTGGTACTAAACACACACACACACACACACACACACACACACACACAC
>WNWU01003212.1:0-12866 GCA_012654045.1 Ptyas mucosa | reverse complement strand
CAAGGCTATTTATTGTAGGGCTTTTTTCCTAATTGGCTTTTTTTTTTTAGTGATTACCTTCTAGAAATTAAAAGAATCTATAAAGATCTGTGCCAGGTTTCTGCCCGAAGCGACGCTCCAAACTATTCCGGTCGCGCGAGTCAGAGATTGAACTAATAATGTTCAGGGGAGATGGGATTAGATAGCTGGTTTGGAACCTGTCCTGGTTTCTTGAACCATTCTAGCTCCTTTTCTCTTTATCTCTTTCCACCAAAACCTGGCACGCCACTCCCGGTCTTCAGGCTATTAGGTAATTCAGTGATGCTCCGTCGCTTCTGAACATGAAAAGATCCAAGCGGCTCCCGACGCTTCTCCGCCCAATCAGCAGAGTGCGGGCAGCGGAGATGCTTGCAAGCCCTTTAATAACTTTTAGCCTTTCCTACCGGAGAACTGAAAACCGAAAGTGATCCTGGCGGTGGAAGAGAATGGAAACAGAAAGAAGAGCGAAGCGGCCGCCAAGAGGAAGTCTTGTTTTATTGAGGGGGAAAGTGCGGGGGATTGAGCGCACTGCTCAGAGCAGAGGACCTACGGCTTCTTTACTCAAGGTGTAAGCTTCAGGGACGTTAAGTGGGAGTTACTCCATGTAAGCACCGCAGAGGTGGTATTCAGCGGGTTCTGACCAGTTCTGGAGAACTGGTAGCAGAAATTTTGAGTCGGAGAACCGACCACCTCTGACTGGCCACCCCATCTATTCTCTGCCTCCCCAGTCCCAGCTGATGGGGAGAAAATGGGGATTTTGCAGTAACCTTCCCCTGGAGTGGGGAGGGAATGGAGATTTTATAGTATCCTTCCCCTGCTAAGCACACTAAGCCACGCCAAGCCACACCACGCCCACCAAGCCATGCCCACAGAACCGGTAGTAAATTTTTTTTGAATCCCATGTAAAGCATTGAAAGCCCCAAAGTGCCGTCCTATTCAAGAGGAGACTTTCCGCTGGGATAACACATACAGAAGCTTCCTAAAATAACGAGTGTTCTTGACCTGACCTAAAAGCCAGATCTGTCTATCGCTGAAAGATCTTGATTGGTGGGCATTAGGTAGGTTGGGAATGGCCCTGCCAGATAATACATATCGCATTCACACAACATGCTAACTGTAAAACTTTGGGAAAAGATGAAAAGAATCGCATTGCAGTGAGATGGGCAGCAAACAAATTTAATAAATAAAAATAAAATAATTTATTCTGAAAGGCAGTTCTAGTCTCACCGGCTCAAGGTTGCCTGATCCTTTCTTCCTTCTGAATTTGGTAAAAAAAAGAGAACCCAGATGTTGGGGGCAATATGCTGACAATACGTAAACTGCTTAGAGAAGGCTGTGAAGCACTATGAAGTGGTATATAAGTCTAAGTGCTATTGCTTGGATGGAATAGTCCTCGACCTACAACCACCCGTTTTGCAATTGTTCAAAGTTAAAACAGCACTGAAAGAAGTGGCTTAAAACCAGTCCTCGCACTTAAAACCATTGCAGCTTTCCCACTGTCACATGATCAAAATTTGGGTGCTAGGCAACCAGCATGTATTTCTGGTGGTTGCCGCATCCTGGGGGTCATGTGATCATCATATGTGACCTTCCCAGCTTGATTCTGGCAAGTGAAATCAAGGGGGAAGCTGCATTCACTTAATGATTGTACAATTCACTTAACAACTGCAGTAATTCATTTAACAGCCATGGCTAAAAAGATTGTAAAACTGGGCGAGACTCACTTAACTTCCTCACTTAGCAACAGAAATTCTGGTCTCAATTGTGATTGTAAGTGAGGACCTTGTATTGAAATTTGAACATTTAGAACAGTGTTTTCTAAAGGGGAGGTCTACCTCTTTTTAAGAGATGCAGAGAGTCCAGGAGAGATATGAAGAACCTTTCAATTTCATAAATCCATCTTTTCCAAAGTTTTGCAATATTGTTTTTATTAAGAGTATCTGTAGCTCAGAATTAAACTGTGAGGTCCTTGATGCTGTCTGAGGTTGGTTGGTTTTTTGCAGATGTTTCATTACCCACTCAGGTAACATCTTCATCTGCAAAAAAATAACCAAACTCCGAGAGCACCAAGAACTCCCTTGTTTTTATTGTTGTGTCCATTTTGCTGTGTGGATTTTTAGGGAAGGTATATACATTAAAATTACAGTAAAGAGAGATGTTGTGGCAAAAAGTTTAGAAATCCCCGATCTAGAACTACAGATTGCTGAAAGTTGTTTTAAAACTCCCTCAAGCAAATTATCTTTGCTGTTTCTCTAGATCAGTGCTTCTCAAATAGTGGGGCACACCCCCCAGGGGGGGCGCGAGGCTCCGTAAAAGGGGGCGCGTTTGACCTCGGCAAACACTGTCATAACAAGCTAAGCCCCGTGTTTATGTCTCTGTATTTAATCAGAGAACAACAGGAGCATCTGATTGGCTGTCCAAAACCCTTGTGACACGAGCCTGTCGGAGCCATCTTTAGTGTGGGACGTCCGTCCACACTTACTTTGTTGCCCGACGGATGTGCGCCCAATTGATGCTCAAATGACTGACAATGACCTTCTCCTGTGAAACATAACGCTGCCCCAATTAATCAAACTTGCTAAAGAAATCGGGCTACCGTTGCTGACATTTGCATCGATAGTGAGCATTAAGCCAGTACATGTGACTGCGCACGCTCCTCCCTTTCAAGGAGAACAGACCTTTTTCTAATAATGATACTATTTTTTTAATAATGATACTATTTACAGTCGCGCGGGGGGCGCGAAAAATGTTTTCTTCTTCCTAGGGGGGCACGACAGAAAATAATTGAGAAGCACTGCTCTAGATGGTCATAACTTGGCTTTCCAAGGAAATCTTTCTCTTGGTTTTTTTAAGTATCCTGCCACGCAAAATCAACTCAAATTCCAGGAACAACATGAACTGTTGCTATATTGAGATATATGGATATGCCTGAAGAGAAAAGTTTTCGATCAGTGTGTGCTACCTGTTTTAATGCATGCCAACAAAACATGGACACTTGTTGTGACCCAGACCCAAGTAAGTAGTAGGAAAATCAGTCAGTGAATAAACAAACAAACTTTATTCGAACAGCTGAGAATTACTTCATTCCCAGCGTCGTTCAACTAAATCAAAGCAAATTCCTCCCAACACAAATTCCTCAGTCCTATCACAAACCTTAGTCCAATTAGGCAAACTGCCAAAGGCCTTTCTTGGCAAACATTCAGAAGTCACAGATACAAAAATAAATACAAGACGTAGATGAAGAAGAAGACGAAGCTACCAATGTTGTTTTCCGGCAAAGCCCAAACGCCGTTGCTGGTCTGTTTGAAGCCTTATGGGAAGAGCCAATCATATCTTGGCCCTACTCCTGAGTTGTCCTCTTTGCTTGAGCTGCTCTTGCCTTCTGGCAGCTCTTCTCATGCGTGCATTAGGAACAGGCTCCTCCTGTTCCTCTGCCTCACTCCTATCAGCCTCTGGAGGCTCCGGAGTCCGCACTTCACTCCCCAATGGCCCTGGCCCCATCTCTGCCTCTGACGCAGAGCCCTCATCCAGGCCTTCCCCAGCCTCCAGGACTGCCCCATGTTCTTCCTCAGCCTCATCGCTGTCCGACTCTGCTGCCAGCTCCGTAGGCTGCTGGCGGACCACAACACTACCCTCACAATCTACAAGTGGCTCAAAGAGCCATGAAAAGATACATGCTCAGCATTACAAGACAAAATAGAAAGACCTGCAGATGGATTAGAGAACAAACTGAAGTATACGATGCTGTCAAGAAAGTAAAAGAATTGCAATGGAAATGGGCTGGTCCCATAGCAAGAAGAACTGATGGCAGCTGGACCAAGGCAGTCATAGAATGATAATCTATGGGATAATCTATTTTATCCCACTTGATAAAAGAGACGTAAAACAAGATGGATCGACATCAACAAATATTGCAGGCCCAATTGGCAAAAGAAAGCTCAGGATTGTATTGGTTGGAATCATGCAGAAGAGGCCTTCATCCTGCAATGGATAGAGTAGACAATGACTAAAATGATGGGGATGATGATGATACACACACATACAGGATAGGAGTCAGTAGCGAAGGGCCTGAATTTTGATCACATGACCGTGAAGATGTTGCAGCAGTTGTGTGAAAAATGGTCATTAGTACCTTTCAGTGCTGTTGTAACTTCAAACAGTTACTAAAAGAACTATTGCAAGGCAAGGACAATCTGTGTAAACATATATGCATACATACACATCTTTAACTGCAATGATATATTACAGTACAGTCTTCTCCCAAATGTCTTTCAGTAAGAAAAAGCCAATAAACTTGCTCAATTTCTCATGTGACTTCCTCTGCCTGAAGTAACTTTCAGAATCTTTAGTTTCATTTCTTTACACCACACTTAAGAAATAGAAACCCAAACCACTGAGCAAAACCTTTTCCACAATCAAGCTTTTTTAAAACTATAAAACCTCAAAAAGTTTACACTAACTCTCCCATTACTATGTAGGAAATTAGCACTCATCCCTTTCCTGGAAGAATGAAATATTTTGGAAATATTATATTTCCCTGGATGAGAAATGGAGAAACATGTTTTAAAGACAAAGCAGCTTCCTGCCTTCCCCCACACACACCTTTGTTAATGGGCCAGAGGCAGAAACTCAATCCTTTGTCAAAGGACCATCATCTGCAACACAATAGGGCCCATCTAGGACAGAAACTCACCACATGGCACCTGAGAAGATTACATCAGCCAGCAAGGCTAGCTAAGACCCCACCCCCTGGAAGTCTGACAACCAATCAGGATATACTTTTGGGGCCCCAGGAAGTTCAAAGCCAGAGAGGGCATAAAACCTGGGGACTTGCTGTATCTTGCCCCTTTTCTGTTTCAGGAACTCAAACCATGTGATCCTGTCCACCATTAAACCATCTTTCCAAGCAGTCTCCATGTTTCCAGTGTCTTTTTCCCCACTTGGAACTGAACCCAGAAGGACATTTCTTCCAAAAGCTACAACTTGTTACCCTCAAGCTAGCTAGCCTATAGAAGGGAGTGAACAAGTAAGGGAAGGGCATAGGAAAGAAAGAAGAAGAATGGGAAATAGGGGGAAAGAAAAGTCTCATAAGAGCTCTCTAAATATCCACCTGAAAATAAGTATCTCTCACCATCCATGGTTGGTTTATTGAGAGATGGGATCAGATGCAGCAGGAAAAAAATAATGGTGAAGTGACTAGATCAGGGGTGTCAATCTGGCAGCCCGTGGGCCAGATGTGTTGCGCGCAGGCCACGCCCACCCCAGCTCTGTGAAAGGAAAAAAACGTTGCAATACAGCAACATGATGCAGCAAACTTGAAACCTGTAGACTAGATCTTTCTACCTGTTGCAGCACTTCTCAATTAAAGCTCAAAACTTCTTAGTGTGATGTCATCTCTCACTAATTGATTTTTTAATTTCACTTCCCTCTATATGGCCAAGAACCTTTCATGCTTTGTTGTTCATTACTCTCTCCTGGCTGAACCTGGAGTTTTGAACCTGGGTTGTAAGTAGCTTTTTCAGAGTCCATCATAACATCAAACTGTACATTGAGAACTTCCTGTATACTGGAAGCCCATGACCTACAACCATTTATTTAGTGACTATTCAAAGTTACAATGGCCCTGAAAAAAGTGACTTAAAAACCATTTATTGAGTGATTATTTGAAGTTACAATGGCACAAAAAAAAGTGATTTATGACCAGTTTTCACAGTTAAGACCATTGTAGCATCCCCATGGTTACATGATCAAAAGTAAGACAACTGGCATGTATCTCTGACAGTGGCAGCTTCCTAAGGTCATGTGATCACTATCTAAATCCTTCCCAGTTGGCTTCCAACAAGCAAAGTCAATGTGGGAAGCTGGATTCCCTTAATGTCTGATTCACTTAACCACTGTAGTGATTTGCTTAATAACTGACAGAAAATGGGACATTTTTGAAATGTCAAAATATGGGGCAAAACTCAGTTAACAACTGCCTTGCTTAGCAATGGAAATTTTGGGCTCAATTGTGATTGTAAGCCAAGGACTACCTGTATGAACCAGAATACAGCCGAGAATTGGGTGGGAATGTGGAACAGCTGCTGATAGCACAGTGCAAGAAAATAATGACTGAAAGAAGATTATAGGTAGTACTTGACTTATGATAGATTCCACCTCTCCCCAAAGCTACTTACCATATAACTTGATTCTGAAGTTCCAACAGATGCCTCCTTGTGGTTGTATTTTCTCCAATAGAATTTGGAGTGGTTTACCTTAAGTTTGTATCTATTGTGTGTTTGTATATTATTGCAGTTGAAGCTGAAATAGTCATTGACAGGTAGGAGGTTGTAGGAGATAATTTTATGTACTACACTTAGGTCAGACCGTAGTCGGCGTAGTTCTAGGTTGTCCAAGCCCAAAATTTCGAGCCTGGTGGCATAAGGTATTCTATTGTGAGCAGAGGAGTGGAGTACTCTTCTCGTGAAATATCTCTGGACCAGCTCAATTGTATTAATGTCCGATATACAGTGCGGGTTCCAGGCAGAGGAGCTGCATTCAAGAATTGGTCAATTGATCAGAAAAGTTACAACCATTGGTGTACATTGTACATTGTACTGTGCAAGACAGATCTACCATCTAAGAGAGCAACTGCATATGATCTTAAGTGTAAGATTCAAAACATATTTGTTTGGGTTCTTGTCCCATCCATCATGTTTTAGTTATATTATATTAGCTTTTATGTACAATGAGAGCTTATGCACCGAAGACAAATTCCTTGTGTGTCCAATCACACTTAGCCAATAAAGAATTCTAATTCTGATTCTGATTCTGATTCTAATTCTATTCCATCCCATTCCCATTCTTTCCTTTTCCTTTTCCTTTTCCTTTTCCTTTCCCTTTTCCTTTTCCTTATCCTTATCCTATCCTATCCTATCCTATCCTATCCTATCCTATCCTATCCTATCCTATCCTACCGTACCCTACCCTACCCTACCCTACCCTACCCATCCCTATCCCTATCCCTATTCTATTGGCTGCGGGCCCAGAAAATCCTGTGTGTTGATTTCAGGAAAACCTCTGAAGAAACAGTTCAAAAATGGAGTGGGGATGAGGAGGTAAAGGAAAAGAGAGAAGGGAAGATGTGGGGAAATAGAGCAACTTGTTAATATTTTATTTTATTGTCCCACTTTTATCATTTTTTATAAATAACTCAAAAGTGATGAACATACCTAATACTCTTGAATAATGATCCCTATCCAACAAAATTAATTTCAATGTAGAGAAAAGCAAAGTTTTATATTTAGGCAGGAAAAACCAAAAGTATAAGTACAGATTAGGTGAGACCTGGCTCAAAAATAATAACCGTGAGAGGGACCTTGGAGTCTTAGTGGATGATCACTTGAATATGAGTTGGGAGAAAAGGTAAAAAGAAACTATTAAGTTAAAATTTAGGGGAATAAGTATAACCGTAGTACCTAAAAGACCAATACGAAACAAACGCTTCAAATGATTGAGTATTTACAATTGTTTATTGTATAATGTATTTATATATTTTTGTTATGTGTGTTATATGTGTTTTATATGTGTTTTAATAAAGTTTATAAATTAAAAAAAAAAGAATATGAGCTAGTAGTGTGCAACAGCTGCCAAAAAAGCTAATGCAATCATCAGTTGTATAACAGAGGCATAGAATCAAGATCACGTGACGAATTAGTACCACTTTATAAAACCCTAGTAAGACCACACCTGGAATACTGCAACCAATTTTGGCCACCATACTACAAAAAAGATGTTGTGACCTTGGAAAAGGTTTAGAGAAAAGCAACTAAGATGATCAAAGACCTGGAGACTAAACCATATGAAGAACAGCTGCAGGATTTGGGTTTGGCTAGTCTAAAGAAAAGAATGTGGGGTGACATAGCAGTATTCCAGTATTTGAGTAAGAAGAGGGGGTCAAATTATTCTACAAAGCACCAGAGGGCAGGACAAGAAAATACCCTTTTATTCAACATTTATGTAAAACCGCTAGGCGAGATCATCCGTGGTTTCGGGGTGAGTGTTCATCAGTATGCTGATGACACACAGCTATACATCTCCACCCCAGACCACCCCAATGATGCCCTTACTGTGATGTCCCGTTGCCTGGAGGCCGTGCAGATCTGGATGGGGAGAAACAAACTAAAACTCAACCCCTCCAAGACCGAGTGGCTGTGGCTTCCGGCATCCCGGGATAGTCAGCTGGTACCATCACTGACAATTGGGAATGAGACCTTACTTCCCACAGAGAGGGCTCGCAACTTAGGTGTCCTCCTGGATTCACGGCTATCTTTAGAAGAGCACATGACGGCCGTGGCCAGGGGGGCCTTTTATCAGGTTCGCCTGATCCACCAGTTGTGTCCCTTTCTGGATCGGGATGCCTTGCATACAGTCACTCATGCCCTAGTCACCTCCCGTATGGACTACTGTAATGCTCTCTACATGGGGCTCCCCTTGAAGAGCACCCGCAGGCTCCAGCTGGTCCAGAATGTAGCCGCGCAGGTGATTATGGGCGCAACTCATTACACCCATGTAACACCTCTCCTGCGTGAGCTGCACTGGCTCCCGGTGGTCTTCCGGGTGTGATTCAAGGTGTTAGTCATCACCTTTAAAGCGCTCCATGGCTTAGGACCTGGGTACCTATGAGACCGTCTTTTGCCACCAATTGCCTCCCACCGACCAGTTCGTTCTCACAGGGAGGGACTACTCAGGGTACCGTCAGTCAAATCACGCCGACTGGCGACTCCCAGGGGAAGGGCCTTCTCTGTGAGGGCTCCAACCCTTTGGAATGAACTGCCCCCAGAGATACGGAATATCCCTGATCTCCGTGCTTTCCGCCGTGCCCTCAAGACCCTGATGTTCCAACAGGCGGGGCTAAACATGAACATGTGAATGATCTTTTAAAATGTACACTGCCTTGAGTCCTACGGGAGAAAGGCGGTATATAAATATAATAAATAAATAAATAAATAAAATAAAGAAATAATGGTTGGAAACTAATCAAAGAGAGAAGCAACCTGGAATTAAGGAGAAACTTCCTAACAGTGAGGAAAATTAACCAGTGGAAAAGCTTGCTTCCATAAATTGGAAAAACATCACTGGATGTTTTAAAGAAGAGTCTAGATAGTCACTTATCTGAAATAGTATAGGTTCTCCTGCTTGAGCAGGGGGCTGGACTAGAAGACTTCCAAGGTCCCTTCCAGGTCTATTCTATTCCATTTTCTATTCCATTCTATTTTTCCCACAGCAACAACCCTATGATGGGTTAGGCTGAGAGAGTGATTGACGCAAAGTCAATGTCAGACGGCTTTCATGCCTAAGGCAGAACTAGAACTCACAATCTCCTGGTGATTGACCCAAAGATACCAAGCCTGTTTTCATACCTAAGGATGGACTAGCACTCGCAGTCTCCTGCTATCTAGTCTAGTGCCTTAACCATTAGACCAAACTTCCTTGTAATGCTTTTCTCTGTGTTTCTTTTTTTCTTCCTATCCTAACTAGATGGGATATTACAGCATCAGAGTTAGCAAAATGGCTATATTCTTTCATTTTAATTCTATGGCTTCCATGTAGAAACAGGAATTATGTGTTTCACTGAACTGCCCCTCCACACACATTTCCTGGCACCACCCAGATCTGATTTCCTCCAACTCTTTTCATATATGCCATATGCTGCCCTAGGTGAAGAGGCTGGAATTACAGCCTAACCCACATTTAGAAGATGTCAGACTGGAGAAAACTGCTTTTATGCCGTAATAACTGGAGGGAAACAAGCGGCATCCCATTCATCTTAGTGCACAGTCTAAAAAGGAGCCCGGCAAGGCTGTATACTGTCACGCTGCCTATTTAACTTATATGCAGAGCACATCATGAGAAAGGCGGGGCTGGAGGAATAAAAAATTGGAATTAAGATTACCGGGAGAAATATCAACAACCTTAGATATGCAGATGATACCACTCTAATGGCAGAAAGCGAAGAGGAACTAAAGAGCTTCTTGATGCGGGTGAAGAAGGAGAGTGCAAAAGTTGGCTTGAAACTCAATGTTAAGAAAACTAAGATCATGGCATCCGGCCCTCTCAATTCCTGGCAAATAGATGGGGAAGAAATGGAGGTAGTGACAAATTTTATTTTCCTGGGCTCCAAGATCACCGCAGATGGGGACTGCAGCCAAGAAATTAAAAGACGCTTGCTCCTGGGGAGGAAAGCTATGGCAAATCTAGACAGCATACTAAAAAGCAGAGACATCACCCTGCCAACAAAAGTGTGCATAGTCAAAGCTATGGTTTTCCTAGTTGCAATGTATAGCTGTGGAAGTTGGACCATAAGAAAGGCTGAGCGCCAAAGAACTGAGGCCTTTGAACTCTGGTGCTGGAGAAGACTCCTGCGAGTCCCTTGGACTGCAAGGAGATCAAACTGGTCGGTCCTAGAGATGATCAACCCTGACTGCTCTTTAGAAGGCCAGATCCTGAAGATGAAACTCAAATACTTTGGCCACCGATTGAGAAGGAAGGACTCACTGGAGAAGAGCCCAATGCTGGAAACTATTGAAGGCAAAAGAAGAACGGGACGACAGAGAACGAAGTGGCTGGATGGAGTCACTGAAGCAGTGGGTGTGAGCTTAAATGGACTCCAGAGGATAGTAGAGGACAGGAAAGCCTGGAGGAACATTGTCCCTGGGGTCGCGATGGGTCGGACACGACTTCACAACTAACAACAACAAAAGCAATTCTAGCTCCAAGAATCTCCCTGAGTAACAGTGTTTACATACCAACTTAAGCAATAACTTTTCCAATCATGATAATTTGAGTAAACCACAATTGGCTGAATTAAGGCACAATGCTAAGCCTCAAATATACCAAACCTGTTGCTACTGTATTGTGCAAAGCCAACAAAAGGTACAGACTATAGGAAAAATAAGATGTAACTTTCACTCTGATGGTATAGATCCACGAAACATTATTCTACTACAGGTAGTCTACAGTTAACATCTGTCCTGGTTAATGACAGTTCAAAGTTGTGATGGTGGGGAAAAGTATCTTTACAACCAGTCCTCTTATTTGCAACCATCACAGAGTGCCCGAGATCATGTGATTGCCATTTGCACACTTCACAATTGGCTTCTGACAAGCTGAGTCAGTTGAGAAGCCCGCAATGAAATTGCAAGTTGCAGTCACAAGATGTCTTGCTCAATAAACTACAGCGACTCACTTAACAATAAAAAGAGAAGTGACATTGTAAGTCCATTGCAATCATGCGGTTTCACTTGTATTGCTTAGCAATGGAGTTGTTGGTCACTAAGGGAGAACGATTTGTATATTTTACCCCTGTTCACCTTTTTCAGTTATAATGCTAAAGGTCTGTAGCCTTTTCTTCCCATTTTGATCAGATACAGATAGTTCATTTAGTGACAATAGTGACCATTCAAAGTTACAACAACACTAAAAAAGTGACTTATGACTGTTTTTCACACTTACAACCATTGCAGCATTCACATGGTCACATAATCAGAATTCAAATACCTGGCAACTAACTCATATTTATGACAGTTGCGGTGTACAGGGCCATGGGATTGCCTTTTGCGACCTTCTGACAAGCAAAGTGTATGGGAAAGCTAGGTTCACTTCTCAACCATGTTACTAACTTAACAACTGCAATGATTAACAACTGTGACAAGAAAGGTCTTTAAATGGGTCAAAATTCACTTAACAACTGTCTTGCTTAGCAACAAAAAACTTTGGCCTCAATTGTGGTCATAAGTCGAGTACTAACTGTACATGCCATAACAATTTTCAGCTTTTTTAATTGTTAGGGTTTTTTTAAAAGAACTGAACACAATCTTATATTATTGTGTTTATGTTGAAAGTATTAAAACATGCCCTAAAGTTATGGCAAATCTAGACAGCATACTAAAAATCAAAGACATCATCACCCTGCCAACAAAAGCGTGTATAGTCAAGGCTAAGGTTTTCCCAATTGCAATGTATGGCTGTGGAAATTGGACCATAAGGAAGGCTGAGCGCCAAAGAATGGAGGCCTTTGAACTATGGTGCTGGAGAAGAATCCTGCGAGTCCCTTGGACTAGAAGACGATCAAACCGGTCAGTGCTAGAGGAGATCAACCATGACAGCTCTTTAGAAGGCCAGATCCTGAAGATGAAAGTCAAACACCTATTGAGAAGGAAGAACTCACTGGAGAAGAGCCTAATGCTAGGAAAGATTGAGGGCAAAAGAAGAAGGGGACAGCAGAGAACAAGGTGGCTGCATGGAGTCACTGAAACAGCAGGCGTGAGCTTAAATGGACTCCAGAGGATAGTAGAGGACAGGAAGGCCTGGAGGAACGTTGTCCATGGGGTCACAGTGGGTTGGACACGACTTCACAACTAACAACAACAACAACAACAACAAAAGCATGCTATCATACTATAATTCATCCATAATCACTGCCAAACGTTAAGAGCACAATGTTGATGTAGGCACTGTAGGAAAAGAGGCTGGGTGGCACAGGTGGTATTTTCCTTTTGCAAATGAATGCATTCACATCTGAAGCACCAGAAACTGTTAAAAAGTAACTTTGTCCATCCTTTTTAAAAGAGAGAAGCCAATGCAGAAGTGTGTTATAGCAAACAGAGAAATTGTTTAAGAGATATCATGCTAAATCTGCATTCACAAAGGGGATTTAAAAAGTCATGAGCCAGATAGCTGGGGTTGTCAAGTCAAAATAAAATACTTTCTCTTGGGAACCATGGACATTCTTACACCTGGCTGGAGGAAGGAGAAGTGATGTCACCAGATCAGTGGATGCTGATTGTTTGGGATTGGGGGGGGGGGGG
>WNWU01003209.1:0-15358 GCA_012654045.1 Ptyas mucosa | reverse complement strand
GTCTGGTGTGTTGCACTACTTTGCAGAGGGCAGTTTTACCCTCAACAGTTCAGACTGACAAAACACAGAAGGGGTTTAGTCTTTCACAAGAAGATAAAATTGAACAAATTTTGCATCATTGCAACATGAAGGATGCTAACACAACAAAGACACCCATGCAAACAGATTTTCACAACTTGACACATGAACCAAGTCCCGAGTTCGAGGATCAAACACTTCATCGGTCAGTCATTGCGTCACTGTTGTACATTAGTAGTTGGACCAGACCCGACATTGCACTTAGTGTTAATCTCTTGTCTCGACACATAGGTAAGGCAAAACAGTTTCATTGGACATGCGTAAAGAAATTATTGAAATACCTAAAACACACTAAACATATGAAGTTATTGTTAGAACCAACACATACTGATTATGCAGAATTATGTTGTCAGGCAGATTCTGATTGGGCGAGTGATAAGAAATCACGCAAAAGTACTTCAGGTTATATGATGTTCTTGAATGGATGTCCTGTTTATTGGCAAGTGCGTAAACAGAATTTTGTTTCTTGTTCATCTACTGAAGCTGAATATGCTTGTGTTTCAGATGCATGTAATTCTCTAACTTGGTTTGATGCTTTGGTCACAGATATCTGGACACGTCCGATCCGACCAATCACCGTGATGGAAGACAATGAATCGGTGGTTTATATTTCTGAATCACATTTCACAGGTTCTAGGTCCAGACACATTGACATCCATTATCAAAACATAAAACAATTAGTGAAACAAGGTTTTGTTAAATTGCAGTATGTATCTACACATGATCAGATTGCTGATATGCCCAACAAACCGCTTCCAGCAGCTCAACACGAATATCTGCATAAGAAGATGTGCCTTATTTGATGATGTCCGCTCAACTGGCAAAGAAGGGGATTGTCACTGCATTTTTGTATTTGCCAGCTGTGCTTGAACTCTGAGACATACCGTAGATGCTCAGAACTCTTATCTCTAAGCTAACTGCGCATGTCCACATTCCTTCACTTTTCTTCTAACTTTCTTTGTTCGCCTGCCAAGAGGTCCGGCAGGAACGCTGCCAAGATGTAACTAATTAGCCAGTAAGATGTTTTTATTTCTTTACAATAAAATGAGTTTCTTAGAATATATCTCGGGTTTATTTTGCTTATAAAGTATACTTCAAGGGAAGGCCACGATCCGTTTTTAATCAGATGCAATTACCCAAAGGGGAACGGGATTAATTGCCACCCTGACATTGACTATACAAGGAAAAGAAATATTAAGAAAAGGCAAGTTTATAAAACATTAGAGGATGACTATAAGGAACTTGAAAAAGAACTACAGAAATTCCCACAAAAAAAGGATATTAAAATGAAAATGGATACAACTAAACATAAAATAGGATTAATAGAAAAAGAAGATCTAGCACAAAAAATTAGAAGTGCTAAACAGAACTATTTTGAAGATGCTAATAAACCAGGTAGATGGCTAGCATATAAATTGAAAAAAGAAAGAATCAAGGAAAATAACACAATTAGTAGATGAACAAGGACAAATTAGATTTGGGAATGAAGAGAAGAAAAATATTATACAAGATTACTACAAAAAATTATATGAAAAAGAAAATATAGAGGAGGAAAGTGTTAAACAATATTTATACAAGGCGAATCTACCCCAGATTTCAAAAGATATTGAGATGATGCTAGAAGGAAACATACCAATGATGGAATTGGCCGAAGCACTTAAAAAACAAAAGATTGGGAAGGCGCCAGGCCCAGACGGATTGCCTGCGGAATATTATAAGACTTTACAGAAATCATTGAGTCTTCCATTGTTAGAAGTTATGAATGAAGTAATGTTAAAGATGGAAATACCCAAATCATGGTTGGAAGCATATATTACACCACAGAGATGGGTAGATGATGCTATAAATCACCACCGCTAGTGAGAAAGTATTTTCAAAGGCATGAAATCATCACCCTGGATTTCCATTGCTAGTTGTTCAAATGCCTGCCCTTATGGCAGAAGCAATGAACTAAGAACTACATTGGCCAGATTTTGGGACAATTTGCTTTTGGGGGCTGGGGTTGGGGAAGAAAATACTCTGTGTGTTTGTGTGTGTGTGTTTTTGGTGAAGAAAAGATAGAGGTAAATATTGTAGCTTTTGAGGAAGAGATAGTCCTTAATATTTTATACACAAGCTTCCGTTCTGTTATTGTATATTTTGTGGAACAATTGCTAGGGATAAAGAATGGAAATTTCTGCTAAGAGAATTAGTAGGAGGATTCCCTGGAAAGTAAAGAACTGACCCCATTTTAACTGCCCCCAAACTTTCAGCTCAGAATTAAACACACACACACATCATCCCCCAAAGACACACAAACAGCAGTATACTTAAGACCGCAAAGTTGGTGGTGTGCAACCCAATTGGTTTGGCAATACTATTTTACAGGGCAATCCTATATGGTCAAGTGTGCATATATTTATTCAGAAGTGCAAAATACATCACACTAATCTGTATCCAGAGGCTCAGCCTCCAGGATGTGGTACTGCTGGAAATGAATCGGCTTTACATAAATGTTGAACAGGAGGGGCGAGAGGACCAACCCTTGTGGTACCCCACAAACGAGGCGCCTCAGGGTCGACCGATGCCCCACTGCCAACACAGATTGCGTCCGGTCAGAGAGGTTGGAGGAGAACCACTGCAAAACGGTGCCTCCCACCCCCAGCCCCTCCAACCGGCGCAACATGATACCATGGTCGATGGTATGAAAAGCTGCTGAGAGATCTAATAGGACCAGGATAGAGGAGGAACCCCTATCCCGAGCCCTCCAATGATCATCCACCAACGCGACCAATGCCGTTTCCCTGCTGTGCCCAGGCCTGAAGCCGGACTGGAGCGGGTCTAGATAGACAGCTTCGTCCAGGTACTGGGGAAGGTGCCGCGCCACCACACTCTCGACAATCTTCGCGATAAAACGAAGGTTGGAGACTGGACGATAGTTAGCCAAAACAGCCGGGTCCAGAGAGGGCTTCTTGAGGAGGGGCCTCACCACCGCTTCTTTCAAAGCGGCCGGCACGACACCCTCACCCAAAGAAGCGTTAATAATCCTCTGGAGCCAGCCTCGTGTAACCTCCCGGGAAGCCAGCACCAACCAGGAGGGACACGGGTCCAATAAACATGTGGTCGCGTTCAGCCGTCCCAGAATCCTGTCCACGTCCTCGAGAGCCACAGGATCAAACTCCTCCCAGGTAACATTCTCAAGACCTGCCTCAGTCATCCTGTCTGAACTTACCCAGTCAGAGCCCAAGCCTTCCCGAATCTGAGAGACCTTATTGTGCAGATATTGCACAAAGTCCTCAGCTCGACCCTGCAAGGGGTCATCCCGCGCTTCCAGATGGAGGAGGGAGCGGGTCACCCTAAACAGGGTGGCTGGGCGATTATCTGATGATGCAATAAGAGCGGCAAAATAGCTAGATTTAGCCGCTTTTATCGCCACTAGGTAGGTCTTAATATAAGACCTTACCAGTGTTTGGTCGGATTCAAAACGGTCCTCCAACCGCTCTCCAGGTGTCTTTTCTGGCGCTTCATCTCCCTCAGATCCTCAGAGAACCAAGGAGCTAGGCGAGTTCGGTGCCGGGTCAGAAGCCGCAAAGGCACGACGTGGTCCAAGGCCCCGGTGGCCGCACTGTCCCAGGCGGCCACCAAGTCCTCAGTCGAGTCATGAGCCAGAGTCTCAGGAATTGGCCCAAGCTCCGTCTGGAACCTATCAGGATCCATCAGGCGCCTGGGGCGGAACCACCTAGTCGGTTCCGCCTCCCTGTGGCAGGGTGTAGCGGTTAGAAAGTCTAGTCGAAGGAGCGAGTGGTCAGACCATGACAAGGGTTCGATGACTATATCCCCTATATCAAGGCCACTCAACCACTGACCAGAGATAAAAACTAAGTCCAGGGTGTGTCTACCAATCTGAGTGGGTGTCGAGCTGCGAACAGGCTCGCCATCACTTATGGGGGGGGGGGGGGGGGGAGATTAGAAGAGGCAGAATGCAGCCAGAGCTGTCGGACTTACAGATTCACAGCGGCACTTCACAGCAGGAGGCAGCTACAAACAAAGCCAGCAGCGGTGGAGACAACGGCAGGGAGTGTCAGGGAGTTGATTGATCCCATCCTGGCTCTGGGATAATCGCACCCTGGTTTAGAGGTTTGGACCGAGGCTTTTCCTCGAATGTACACATTAAGAAAATAAAACCCGAAGAATTTCTAAGAGAAAACTCATTTTATTGTAAAGTAAAAATAAAGATAAAGATAACTCTTACTATCTAATTAATTGGCTACATCTTGCCAGCGTTCCTGCCTGACCTCTTGGCAGGAGAACAAAGGAGTAAGAAGAAGTGATAATGGAGGCTAGAAAGGAATGCACGCTTGCGCACTTAATACTGATAACAAAACTTGGCAAAACTACAGTAAGCCTATTAGACCAAAAATGACAGCTCAGCTGGGAAATACAAGAACGCAGTGACAGGGAGGCGTGGCTGTTAACGTTTTCCTAAACGCGCTTCTGTGACGTGAACAGAGGCGCAGTACTGCCAAACAGCTGGGGAGGGAGGGGAATGTTCCGAGGTTCTTTTATTTGCCGGATGTTAGGTTTGCCTTATTCCAAGTTCCTATATATAGCGCCACCTGGCTGCCTCCTGTAGCGCTGACTTTATTAATTTTTCCGGCTTGTTCATTACTTTGCCTTGTTGCTTGTGTGTTCCAGTAAAGAGTTCTGGCTACTTCTTCTCAAGGTGTGGAGTCATTTCTTTCGCAGCAAGCTCGGGTGGGACGACAGGCCGAGAGAAAGTCAGCGCTCCCTTCATACACTCTCTGTTAGTTTCTTGTTCTGTGGTGTGGCAGTCCAGATGGCGGAGGGGACGGAGCCAGGCTTGCTGGAGCCAGCGTTGGGTGAGGCCGTGGCTGAAGAGGTACTTGGAGAGACGGAGGACCCCTTGAGTGCCCCTACAGACCAACCCGTGGTGCACGCACAGAGGACATCTGCGAAAAGGGGGTGGTTGTTGGGGCGGTTGAAAAAGGACTTGGCTATTCGGAGCAGACCGGTGAGTGGGAGTGGTGGCCAGGTTCCACGCACGCGGAAGCACAATCTTCGCAGTCATGGCTTGTTGGGCCGGCGTTCAGGGGATGGAGAGAGCACCGCTGGATGGAGGAGGATGATACAGATTGGGGATTGCTGTCATCTGGATCAAGTGCTTTGGATGCCCCGTGGGATCGATTTGGAGAAGGGAGCTTCAGGGATGCTCCCTACTGGCAACCCTGGGCCACAGGGGTGGAGTCAATGCAGGGTACATCTTGGCAGCACGGGGGCATGGTAGGGGCTAGCCCGGAGGTGAAATTTCAGCTGGCAAGCCCTAAGCTGGGAAGAGACCGCAAAGAGCCGGGCCGGGTGGAAACGGAAACCTGGGACTTGAGACCAGCTCGGGGGCCGGTAAGGGACCGGGCTCCTGGACTACCGCCACCTACGAGAGATGTGGGGGCGGAGCAGAGAACCCATCGTGGGCAGGGGGATAGGGTCTGCCCACCGGCAAGAAGAGACATAGGGGATTGGCGTCGAGTGCCTGATCATGGGCCAGCATGGGCCCCGGGGCAAGGTCCCTGGTTGCCTCCGCCTCAATGGGGTCAACCTCCATATCAATGGGGTCCACCTCCGTTACGGGCTTCGTTTGATGGCAGCTCAGATCGAGTGGCTCTGTTCTTGAGTCAGGTTCTCAACCACCTCGATCGTTTTGGCCACCTGTATGCTTTGCAATGGGCCATAATCGTGGATATAACGGCAGTGTTAACGGGAGATGCCGCAGACTGGGTGGCTGGGTTACATAGGCATCATGCCTGTGAGCTTGTGGACGTGGGAAGATTTTTGGAAGCTCTGCGTGTGGCGTTTGAAGATGAGTCAAGTGTCCAAGTGGCGGAGGGAGAACTGGTGGTGCTTAGGCAGAAAGGCTCGCCTGCAAAGGATTATGTGCAAAGTTTTCACAAATTAGCCAGTTGTCTGGTGGACTGGCCGGAATGTATGCTGGTACAGCAATTTCGAATGGGGCTGGACCGCGAGTTGAGGCAGGCTTGCGCTTATCGCGGGTTGCCGCCTCGCTTGTCTGTCTGGTTTAAGGCCGCCATAGAGCTGGACATCTCCCTTCGAGAATTTCGTCCTCGAGCAGACTCTTTTGTTAGTCAAAGGAAGGTGCCGTCTGAGGCGGTGCCAGACAACGTCCCGGTGGTCCGGCATTCGGTTCGTCCATCCAACGTCCTTCTGGTTGCTAGGAGGCCACAGCCGTCATTCCGGTGTTTCCGGTGCAACCAAGTGGGTCTTCAAGCAGCGGATTGTCTCCTTCCAGTTCCTCGTACCCAAGCCAAACCACAGGCGGCAAGAATGGGGGTTGTTCCTAAAGGAGCAGGACGTACCATGACCTCAGACCGGACCCAAGCTGTCCAAGGGTCCCCAGACCAACAGGAAGTCCGGAAGGCGCAAAAGTACAACTCGGCGTCGTCTGCGAGTAAGTTTCCTGTAGTGTCGGGAGATAGCGATGATGAGGACCCAGAAGATCCTATGGTGAGCGAATCTGTATGTCCTTTTGTGATACCTGTGGTTCTTCGTAATCGTAAGTGTCCAACTGGCCTACAGTATGGGGCTTTGGTGGATACGGGCTGTACCCGCTGTCTCATTCACAAAACAGTGGCAACTGCTTTGGGGGTGCAAGTGAGGCCATTACAGAACCCATTGAAATTTGAGCAAATGGATGGGTCCTTGCTGGGGGGGGGCTCCGGCCACACAGGTTACCGAAACCATGTTCCTGGAGATTGGGGAGCATCAAGAAACCATCCAATTCATTGTTGTGGATCATATGATAGAGCCCGTTATACTAGGTCTTACCTGGTTAGACAAGTGTCAGCCACACATCTGGTGGGAGGCTGGGTTTCGGAAACTACGAATCCCGCTGAGGTCAGCAGCACAGAACTCAGGCCGTATAGGAGGTGCTTCCCAACCAGCAGAGGCCAGGGAGGAGAGTTATGGGTCGGTGGAGGGGTCAACACAACAATTGTATCCGGCTGTCTATCACGATCTTGCAGCAGTGTTTGACGAGGAGGAATGCGAAGCATTGCCGCCCCATAGACCCACCGATTGCGCCATTGAGTTACTGCCTGGGGCCAAATTCCCTAAACCTCGTATGTACTCCATGACCCAACCAGAATTAGCGGAGTTGCGACAGTATATAGATAAAAACTTAAAACAAGGGTTCATCACGGCCAGTAGGGCGAAGATGGCGGCACCAGTGTTTTTCCGTGAGAAAAAAGACGGAGGGCTATGCCTTTGTGTGGATTTTCGTGGCTTGAACGCTGTCAGTGTGGAGCCAATATACCCGATTCCGCTAATGAAAGATCTACTGGCTGCACTGTCTACTGGGCGGATCTTCACTAAACTTGATTTGCGTGAAGCTTATTACCATGTTCGAATAAAACCAGGGGACGAATGGAAGACTACGTTCAACTGTCCCCTGGGCAGTTACCAATATAAAGTTATGCCGTTCGGTCTGCAAGGCGCCCCTGCGGTGTTTATGCAACTCATCAATGAGGTGTTACAGGAACATCTATACCGAGGCGTTCTTGTCTATCTCGATGACATCTTAATTTATACACGGGATATAACAGAACATACGGCGTTGGTTCAGCAGGTGCTAGAGAAATTGCTAGCGGCAAAGCTGTTCGTGAAGTTGTCCAAGTGTGAGTTCCATAAAACAAATATAGACTATTTGGGTTACCGGATATCGGCAGAGGGGGTAGAGATGGACCCAAATAAAGTGAAGACGATCGTCGAATGGCAACCCCCCAGAACCAGGAAACAACTTCAAAGCTTTTTAGGCTTCGCTAATTTTTATCGTCAATTTGTTCCAGCCTTTGCTTCCATTGCATTACCGTTGACAGACTTGTTGCGCACCAAGTCCGTCGGAGGGAGGGCCAAGCCCACAGAAAAGTTGCCTTGGACTGCCTCATACGAAACGGCTTTTGAACAACTTAAGCATCTTTTTGTTCAGGAGCCAATCCTACAACATCCTGACTTAACACAGGCATTTATAGTACAGGTGGATGCCAGTGATGTAGCGGTAGGAGCAATATTGCTACAGAAAGACCAACAAGGTCAGATGCGCCCGTGTGCCTACAACATCTAAGAAATTCAGTGTGACAGAACGAGGCTGGGCAATATGGGAGAAAGAAGCCTACGCAGTACGGTGGGCTCTCACAACATGGTGTCATCTCTTGGAAGGAGCAGCAAAGCCATTTGAGGTTTGGACAGACCACAAAAAACCTTGAGGTTCTGCAGACACCACGGAGTCTGTCTCCTAAACAACTGAGATGGGCGCAGTATTTCCGGAGGTTTCGATTTCAATTACCACACATCCCGGCAGGTAAAAACTTCTTAGCTGACGCCCTTTCACGGATGCCGCAGTACCATAGTCAACAGGAGGAGGTGGTGGAGTCTTTAATCCCAGCCACAACAACGCTTATTACCGGGGCGGCCGCTGCATTGCATACGGAATCGCCATTCCTACACGAACTACAAATGGCGCTTCAACAAGATACTTGGCTGGCACAAAACTGGGCAGCACTGACTTTACGAGATGGTTTAGCCTGGTTTGGTGATAGGATGTACATTCCACCAACACTGAGGTCAACAGTGTTGCGACGGTGCCACGATGAGAAAGTAGCAGGCCATTTCAGGTTTCTAAAAACTCTTCATTTAGTGAGACGCCAATTTTGGTGGCCTAAAATGCGGAAAGAGATCGAGCAGTACGTAAGGAAATGTTCTGTCTGTGCATCCGCCAAACCGTGGTCTGGGAAACCTATAGGACTCTTACAACCTGTAGCAGACCCGAGCCGACCCTGGGAGGAACTGGCAATGGACTTTATTGTGGACCTCCCCTCCAGTAATGGATATACCGTAATATGGACGGTCGTGGACTTGTTCTCCAAGCAAGCACATTTTGTTCCTTGCTGGGGTCTTCCGTCCGCTCGCCGGTTAGTCGACATGTTCGTGAAACACATCTATCGGTTACACGGAGTTCCAAAGCGCATCATATTGGATCGGGGAGTTCAGTTCACAGCGAAATTCTGGAGAGGGTTTCTTCAGCATATAGGATCTACGCAAGGTTTGAGTTCGGCAATTCATCCCAGCACGAACGGGGCAGCCGAAAGAGCTAATGCCGCCGTAGAGAGATTTTTACGTTGTTATGTGAGTTACCAACAGACAGACTGGGCGGCTCTTATCCCATTCGCTGAAGTAGCGTACAACAACATCTGTCATCGGAGCACTGGACTGTCACCTTTCCAGATAGTGTATGGCCAGCAGTTCTATGCCATACCGGAAGTCGAGCCACCATAGTCAAAACCCACCACACCCCAGGAGTGGGCTAGAAGAATCCAACAAACATGGCAAACCGTAAAGGAGACACTTAGACGAGCGGCTAAGGAATACAAAACATATATAGATAGGAAACGAACGAGCCCCAAACCATTTGCAATCGGGGACCGGGTTTTCCTATCCACCAAATATCTACGTCTACACCTACCCAGTAGAAAGCTTGGTCCGAAATACATAGGCCCATTTCCGATTACACAGGTTATCAATCCAGTGACAGTCAAGTTACAATTACCCAGGCTACTTGGGCGGATACATCCCGTATTCCATTGCAGTCTTTTAAAACCCGTGTCCATAGACAGAGTAGGGTCCAGCCCTATACCTCCAGGACCTAGCCATGCTGACTACTACGAAATTGATAAAATATTGGATTCTCGAATCCGTAGAGGAAAGCTTCAATATTTAGTATGATGGAAGGGCTACCCGCTAGCTCAAGCTTCATGGGTGGTTGCGTTGGATGTACAAGCCGAGCGCCTGGTTCGATGTTACCACCGTCACCACCCAGGGAGGCCGGGCCCGTAATATCTAACCTTACTTGTAAATTAATCTGTTTGTTTTGCCTCTTCCAGAGTGGGTCCTGGTGAAAGAGGAGCCAACTGTCAAGCTGCGAACAGGCTCGCCATCACTTACGGGGGGGGACGGAGATTAGAAGAGGCAGAACGCAGGCAGAGCTGTCGGACTTACAGATTCACAACAGCACTTCACAGCAGGAGGCATCTACAAACAAAGCCAGCAGCGGCAGAGACAACGGCAGGGAGGCGTGGCTGTTAACGTTTTCCTAAACGCGCTTCTGTGACGTGAACAGAGGCGCAGTACTGCCAAACAGCTGTGGAGGGAGGGGAATGTTCTGAGGTTCTTTTATTTGCCGGATGTTAGGTTTGCCTTTTGCCAAGTTCCTATATATAGCGCCACCTGGCTGCCTCCTGTAGCGCTGACTTTATTAATTTTTCCAGCTTGTTCATTACTTTGCCTTGTTGCTTGTGTGTTCCAGTAAAGAGTTCTGGCTACTTCTTCTCAAGGTGTGGAGTCGTTTCTTTCGCAGCAAGCTCGGGCGGGATGACAGGCCGAGAGTGGGGCTATGAATTAACTGAGTCAGGTCCATAGCCGTCATGGAAGCCATGAACTCCCGAGCTGCCTCAGACGTTTCACTGACGGATGGAAGGTTAAAGTCCCCCATGACCAGAAGCCTGGGGGTATCAACCGCCATCCCGGCTATGACGTTGAGCAGCTCGGGCAGGGCCGTTGCCACGTGGCAGGGAGCCAGGTACGTGATCAACAGGCCCATCTGCACTCCACGACCCCACTTCACAGAGAGGGACTCACACCCGGCTATCTGTGGTACAGTGGTCTCCCTTGGATCCAGACCTTCCTTTATAATAACCGCCACCCCCCCGCCCCTACCCTGAGCTCTCGGCTAATGGAATGCACGGAAGCCTGGTGGGCACATATCTACAAGGGGAACTCCCCTCTCCTGGCCCAGCCAGGTCTCCGTAATGCCCATCAGGTCTGCTCCCCCCTCCTGAATGAGATCGTGGATGAGGGCGACTTTATTAACAGCGGACCTGGCATTGCACAACATCAGCCGAAAGCTCTGGCCCTGGAAATCTGGGCAGCCTGGGGAACGAGAAAAGCATTGTCTGACCCATCCACTGTGATCATTACGTTCACAGATGACACCACCGTAATGGGTCTTATTACAGGTGGAGATGAAACAGCGTACAGGGGGGAGGTTCAAAAACTATCCACATGGTACTTAAAAAACAACCTGCACCTGAACATCAGCAAGACCATGGAGATGGTGTTGGGCTTCCGGAGGAAGAGAGATGAACCTGCCCCACTTTACATTGAGGGGGGCTGCGTAGAGAGAATTTCCTCCTTTAAATTCCTGGAAGTCCATCTCAGCGAAGACCTCACCTGGAAAAAACAACATGATCCAGCTGGCCAGGAAGGCCCAACAGAGACTCCATTTCCTTAGGCTCTTGTGTAAAAACAGGGTGGAACAATAACTGATGACCTCTTTTTACCGGTCCACAATAGAAAGCATCCTCATTTATTACATCACGGTATGGCATGCTGGTTTGACAGCAGTGGATAGAAAAACATTACAGAGGGTGGTGACCACAGCACAAAACATCGTGGGCTGTCCCCTGATAACTGTTGTGGTCCGCCAGCAGCCTGCAGAGTTGGCAGCAAAGTCAGACAGTGAGGAGGCTGGGGAGGACCATGGGCCAGTCCTGCAGTCTGGGGAAGGCTCGGACGAGGGTTCTGCATTGGAGGCAGAAAAAAAGCCATCTGGGAGGTACGTGCTGCCTCCGGAGCCTCCAGAGTCGGGCCTCAGTGAGGCAGAGGAACAGGGGGAGCCTGTTCCCAGTGCGCGCATGCGCAGAGTTGCCAGAAGGCAAGAACAGCTAAAACAAAAGGGACGACTTGGGAGTAGGGCTGGGAGATGATTGGCCTCTCCCATAAGACTTAAAAGAGGAGCAAAGGGATGTGGGCCTTTGCAGGAAGCAACGTTTGTCTCAGCCGCCTGGCCACACTTGTGCTGAGCCCTCACAAATAACTTGAAAATCATTGAATGCTTGTCAGATGTGGGTTTATTCTCGCTACAAGACGGCTACAAGTCAAGCTGAGCTTTACAAATTCAAAGTCGGCGCTGAGAGCTTCCTCCTCTCAGCGCTCATTTTCAAGGCAATGCCACACCCCCACAACCGCCTAGGTGCTCGGCGTCGGCTGTCTCAGCTGTTCAGTGGTCTGGATCAAACGAGCCACTCACTCGTCGCTCCCCGCTCGTCCCGACGTCATCTGACATTGCCTGGATTCTAGCCCGGCCTGATCTGACCGATCACCCAGTGCCACCACCACCATCTGTGTCTTCATTTCTTGTTGCCCCCATCACCCTCCCCCATATCCCCTCGCTGCACTTCATGGCACCAAGTCTGTTTGCCGCCCACCTGGGTTCCCTCACTTCCGCGTTTTCGGCTTTCATCTGCAGCTCGTGTGTTGAGCGGCGGACATGGCTCGACAGGCAGTCCACCTGTAAGACATAAAGGAGAGAGGTTAATGACGCCTTGCTGTCCACAGGGGCCCTCTGGGTTTGTGGGGGTATTTCCGGTGAAAGCGCCGTAACAACCATTCCGCATGGACATAATCTGCTTTCACCCATGATGCATCCGTGTTGGGGTATCCTTTTCACTGTACCAGGTACCTAACCCTACCCCTGTACAACCGAGAGTCAAGGATTTTGTCTATTTCATATTGGTCATTACACACCGGTCCAGGTGTCTCACCATGGGGCTTAACACTTTTTGCAGGTTTCAGCAGGCTACTGTGAAACACAGGATGGATTTTCCCTAAAAGGGACGGTAGTTTTAGAGCCACCGTGATGGGGTTGATCACTTTAGTTACTGTAAAGGGACCAATGTATTTCGGTCCCAGTTTTTTTTTAAATTTATTTATTTATTTATTTATTTATTTATTTATTTATTTATTAAATTTGTATACCGCCCTTCTCCTGCTGGACTCAGGGCGGTGCACAGCCAAGTAAAAACATACAATACAAAATTTAAAAGAAATATAAAAGAATTATATATTATGGCCAAAGATTTTAAGATCTACCAATTAAAACCCGTTTTATAATTAAAATCTAATATCTCAGAAAAGGGGGAGGGGTTACGCCAGCCCTGCTTGCTGAAAAAGAAGAGTTTTTAGGGCACGGCGAAAAACCCGGAGATCTGATATCCTCTGAATCTCCGGGGGCAAATTGTTCCAGAGGGCAGGTGCTGCCACAGAGAAGGTCCTCCCCTTGGGGGTCGCCAGCCAACATTGCCTGGCTGATGGCACCCTGAGGAGTCCCTCTCTGTGGGAGCGTACTGGCCGGTGGGAGGCTATTGGCGGCAGAAGGCGGTCCTGCAAATACCCAGGTCCGATGCCATGGAGCGCTTTAAAGGTGGTAACCAACACCTTGAAGTGCACCCGGAAGTCCACCGGGAGCCAATGCAGCTCACGCAGGAGAGGTGTCACATGGGAGTGCCCCGTCGCTCCCAAAATCCCCCGCGCAGCTGCATTCTGCACCAGTTGGAGCCTCCGGGTGCACCTCAAGGGGAGCCCCATGTAGAGAGCGTTGCAGTAGTCCAGGCAGGAAGTGACGAGTGCCTGAGTGACCGTGCGCAAGGAGTCCCGATCCAGAAAGGGACGCAACTGGCAAATCCAGTTGAGGACGCCCAAGTTGCGAGCCCTCTCCATGGGGGCCAATAACTCGCCCCCAATAGCCAGCGATGGCACCAGCTGGCTATATCGGGACGCCGGAAGCCACAGCCACTCGGTCTTGGAAGGGTTGAGTCAGAGCCTGTTATTCCCCATCCAGGCCCGCACGGCCTCCAAGCACCGGGACATCACTTCAAGGGCATCGTTGGGATGGCCTGGGGTGGAAATGTACAGCTGAGTGTCATCAGCGTACTGATGGAATTCCACTCCAAAGCCACGGATGATCTCGCCCAGTGGCTTCACATAAATGTTGAACAGAAGGGGCAAGAGGACCGATCCCTGTGGCACCCCACATACAAGGCGCCTCGGGGTCGACCTATGCCCCCCTGTCAACACCGACTACATCCGGTCGGAGACATAGGAGGAGAACCACTGTAAAACGGTGCCCCCCACTCCCAGCCCCTCCAACCGGCGCAGCATGATACCATGGTCGATGGTATCAAAAGCCGCTGAGAGATCTAATAGGACCAGGATAGAGGAACAACCCCTATCCCGAGCCCTCCAGAGATCATCCACCAACGCGACCAATGCCGTTTCCGTGCTGTGCCCAGGCCTGTAGCCGGACTGGCGCGGATCCAAATAGACAGCTTCATCCAGGTACCCGGGAAGCTGTCGTGCCACCACACTCTCAACAACCTTCGCCACGAAGGGAAGGTTGGAGACCGGACGATAGTTAGCCAAAACAGCCGGATCCAGGGCAGGCTTCTTGAGGAGGGGCCTCACCACCACCTCTTTCAAGGCAAGTGGCAAGACACCCTCACCCAAGGAAGCGTTGATAATCCCCTGGAGCCAGCCTCGCGTAACCTCCTGGGAGGCCAGTACCAGCCAGGAGGGACACGGGTCCAATAAACATGTGGTTGCGTTCAGCCGCCCGAGTATCCTGTCCACGTCCTCGGGAGCAACAGGATCGAACTCCTCCCAAATGACATTCTCAAGACCGGCCTCCATCATCCCGTCTGTACCTACCCAGTCAGAGACCAGGCCTTCCTGAATCTGAGTGATTTTATCGTGTAGATATTGCACAAAATCCTCAGCACGACCCTGCAAGGGATCCTCCCGCACTCCCGGATGGAGGAGGGAGCGGGTCACCCTAAACAGAGCGGCTGGGCGATTATCTGCTGATGCGATAAGAGCAGAAAAATAGTTAAATTTTGCCACTTTTATCGCCACTAGGTAAATCTTAATATGAGCTCTTACCTGTGTTCAGTCGGATTCGGAATGGCTCGACCTCCAACTGCTCTCTAGGCATCTTTTCCGGCGCTTCATCTCCCTCAGCTCCTCAGAGAACCAAGGGGCCAAGTAGACTCGGCGACGGGTCAGAGGCCGCAAAGGCACGACTCGGTCCAAAGCGCCAGCGGCCGCCCTATCCCAGGCGGCCACCAGCTCCTCGGCCGAGTCATGAGTCAGAGCCTCAGGAAATGGCCCAAGCTCCATCTGGAACCTATCAGGATCCATCAGGCGCCTGGGGCGGAACCATCTGGTCTGTTCCGCCTCCCTGCAGCAGGGTGTGGCGGTTAGAAGGTCAAGTCTAAGAAGGGAATGACCTGACCATGACAAGGGCTCAATAGCTACCGCCCCAATCTCAAGATCATTCATCCACTGCCCAGAGACAAAAATCAAGTCCAGAGTGTGTCCTCCC
>WNWU01003208.1:0-13736 GCA_012654045.1 Ptyas mucosa | reverse complement strand
ACCCCTTCTGGTGCCTGGGGCATCATACGTAGGCAATATCTGACAGAGCATTTGCTATAGCAAATATTGGGTCTCCTGACAATTACATTGCAGTGTTAGATAACAGTATGTACAGAAGCTTGACAAAAAGCAGAATTTCAACAGCCACCTAGAAAATTCTAGGAATATTTAAATATAAAGATAATTCTGAAGACCTGATGGGTGGGAAAGAACTTAATGAATGCTGAGTCCATTTGCCTGCCCCAAAGCAGGATTCATTGCTCCTGAGGGCTTGTACATTTTTGCAGTTAATCCTTGAGGGTCTACTGCCAAGTCACAGCTGATGTGTTAGCACAGCTGCTCTGGGGAATTTTATGCATAATCCCTGGCAATTTACATGTCACAAATGAGTATGGAATAACTATTTCTACTTCTTTCCAAGAGGAAAGTTTTAGATAAATAAATTTAGATCTTGTTTTAAGCATTTTTATTATTAAGTTTTGGTTGATGGCTCAATCAGACAGCTTTATTCTGCATTCAGATTAATATATAGATTAATACAATTTATTAAAAAATAGTATTTAGGATATCAATGTGTTGTTTATATGTCTAAACTATGGATTTTATCGTATTATGAAGAGATTTGGCTTTATCAAGCTAGGGATAGAGTAAACATAACTAATGAGAAACAAAATCAGTCTACTGATTTTAAGGAATAGTTCAGTGGTGGGATTCAATTTTTTTAACAACCGGTTCTGTGGGCGTGGTTTAGTTGGGGGTGTGGCTTGGTGGTCATGTGACTGGGTGGGCGTGGCTAGCTGGTCATGTGACCGGGTGGCATGGCTATGTGCATAGGGACTACTCAGAGGGCTGAAAAAAGTCATTTCTGACTGGTCCTCGCACTTTTGACCGGTCCTCGCACTTATGACCATCCTCACATTTATGCCCATTGTGGCATTCTTAACAACCATGTCAGTCATTTAACCACTACTTCTCTTCACCACGGTGACAAGATAGGGCACAAAACATAAAATGAGAGGACAGTTGTAAGTTCAACGACTGGTCAAAAGTGCGAGGACCGATCAAAAATAACTTTTTCAGCCTTCTGACTAGTCCATATGCACATAGGGACTACTCAGAGGGCTGAAAAAAGTCATTTCTGACTGTCCTCACATTTTTGACCGGTCTTCGCACTTATGACTGGTCATCATTTATACCCATTGTAGCATTCTTAACAACTGTGTCACTTGTTTCACAACTGCTTCTCTTCACCATGGTGACAAGATAGGGCAAAAACGTAAAATGTGAGGACAGTCGTAAGTTTGAGGACTGGTCAAAAGTGTGAGGACCAGTCAAAAATAACTTTTTCAGCCCTCTGAGTAATCCCTATGCATAAAAGG
The DNA here is from genome assembly GCA_012654045.1 of Ptyas mucosa. Lineage (NCBI taxonomy): Eukaryota > Metazoa > Chordata > Lepidosauria > Squamata > Colubridae > Ptyas > Ptyas mucosa. The sequence goes on along the minus strand of WNWU01003208.1, from coordinate 12,357 downwards.
ATACAGCAAGAGAGGGATGAAGGAAGGGAAGGGAAATTAGAGTAGGAGTGAGGATAAGAGAGGAGGAAGAGAGGAGGAGAAGGAGAAAGGAAGAGGAAGTAGGGAGGAGAAGAAGAGGGGGGGAGAGAAAGTAAGAAAGAAAGAAAAGAGAGAGGTGGTAGGTTTGAGGAGAAAGATTGCTGTATAATAAAAAAGATGAAAGGAAAGAAAGCCAAACCCAAACAAATATAAAAATATTAAGATAAAGAATGAATTGTTAAATTTTAAAGAATAAAAGAGAACAAATATGAATAAATAGCAATAATTAGAAACACACGTATAAACATACAATGTATTTTCTTTGAACAGAGTATTTGGCCGGTTCACAAATTTAAATAGTGTTTAGTCATTTCAATTAAATTTATAATTTCTATATTTCCTTTTTGCCATATTTATTCCTTATCTATTTTTTAAAAAAACCAATATTACCCTTCATCCTGATCTCTAATCTTAATCAAATTCAATTTTTCCCTTCTGTTCTATATTATACCCCTTCCCATTGTCATCTATTTTTATATCCATCCTCACATTGGTTAATTATGTAATATTGCAGTTGTTTAATACAAATTCAACATTTTAATATAAATCAATTAGTTATATAACTATCTTTTTTGTATATTAATCAATATGAACATGAATATTCCAATTATTTCCATGCAATCCAATTTCTTACAAATCCATTAATTATATTTACCAATAATAATAAACGAAATAGTTTCCCCCATATATTCCTCCAAACCACAACTTAACCATTTCTGCTTTCAATACAATATACAATTAATAGTATCTCAATTATTACAATTCCCTAGTTAAATAGAACTTTTTTTCTTTTGTGTTTTAAAATCTTGAACTCTCCTCTTTTGAACTAAATTTCCCATTGTTTGCACCTACTTTTTTGATGAGCAAAGAGAAAAAGAAATCTCTCTCGCTGCCTCATTTTGTCCCGTTGCAGCAGAGCCTGCTTTAGTTTCAGTTTCCTTTTAGCTAGGGAAAAAAATCACTCTTTGCAGCTAGCAAAAAGTTTGCAAAACAAGAGCTTGCAAAAGAGCCTGTGCAAAACACAGCTGAGAGCGAATCAGCTGAGAGTCAGGGGCCAGATTGAATCAAGCCTCTGCTGAAGCTGAAAGGAGTTGTTTTTTCCTGCTGTTTGCTTGCAAGGAGGTAACTGCTGTGAGGCACAGGCCAAAGGGTGGGGGCCACCCCCCTTGCCACTTAGCCCCCCTGTCGCCCCCTTTTGCCTCTAGCACCCCCCTGCCCCCCTGCCCCCCTAAGGCATCCCACCGCCCCCGGTACCACCCCCTTTGGCAACCACTGGCTTAACTATTTAACTCCTTAACAACTGGTTCTACCAAAGTAGAATCCCACCGCTAGGTCTACTCATTTGTTTTCTTTTGACACTGATCAGCTGTAGGGCAGTCCTTTGAAGCCCCCCAGCAGCTGCAAGGCCAATAAAATTACAAAAAAACACTGAACCGTTTGTTAAATTGCTGGCTCGCCCACCCCTCACCCAGTGGTGCGGAGGGGTGGGGCAAGGGGCGGGGTGAGCCAGCAATTTAACAAACGGTTCGGCCGAACTGCCTAGAACCGGCAGAATCCCACCACTGGAATAGTTATTATGTTATCCATGTTATAACTTTGTCATCTATTTTTTAAAAAAGTGTTTGTGCTTTAAAAATGAACAGATGACACATTATTTGGTCTCAATGTAATGAAAAGTTGAATGACTGAATTAATTTCATAAATCTGCTTATGCATACTATATGAAGTATTTTTGTTATCTTTAGTTCAATCACCATGAAATATTTCTTTTCTTCACTGTATTATTATTCAGTACAATTTCTTTCTTAATGACAGTTTTTGTTTAAAAAAGAAAATTTGCATTTGATCTACTTGTTTTTTCATTATTTCCATCCTCCTTCATAAAAAGGCTATTATTTATTTATTTATATTTATGTTTCACATTTCTAGATCACCCATATCCTCAAGGGGACCTACTTCGCTTTTCAATAGTATTTTATATGTTTATTTTTATGTTTATGTTTAATGAGATTTATTGAATTCAGAAATGGGCATTTTTCTACCATTTTCCCTTGGACATTTTTAAATTTTTATTTATTTATTAAATTTATTGCCACTCATCACTCTACCAAAAACAACTCTGAGTAATTTCACTATGTTATTTTCCAAACTTTTATTTTCTAGAAAGCTGTAGGCGGATGGGAAAGAATTATGAAAAGCATTCCCCATCCTCTATAATAGTCAAAGGCAATAGTGACCAAATTATAGTACCCTATAACTTTTACCTCACTGCAGCTTTAAAAATCAGAGTGATTTAAATATAGCTATTAATTAGCATTTTCCCCATACTAAATAATGGAAGGATGATTTCTACTCAGAATGACCAATAAAATTATGGTCATTTATTGAACTCCAGATACATTCCATACATAGATTGGTAATCTTTTAATAGCTCATGTCCTATTCTATATTTACCCACTTGAAAGGCTGCCCATTCCATGGTTTAGGGGAAGATAATCCAATACTCATGAGGCACGAATGTATCCATGGGACATCTCTAAAATATTAAAACAAGTGGGAGTTCCAGCTTTCAATTTCATAATTATTTCCAACAATTTCCCTGGGTTCTGCAAGTTTAAAAATATTTATTTCTCCATGAGGTGTGAACTGCTGCTGAGAAAAAAATAAAGTGAATTGGGCTTAATATAAAATATCTTGAGGTGATAGAAAATATAAATGAAGCTACCATCCAATATCAAAGCCATTTTGTTAACAAGCAAGTTTCCATGATGGCAGCCATTTTATGATGGCAGCCACTCCTAATGTACTCAAAATTTAAAAGTTTGCCTCCAGAAATTGCCAGCCTCTGGTATTTTACTATAAAACTTCTAGGAGGATGGACAAAGACCACCTGAATCAGCTATATCACCACTGCACTAGTATGCAATTCAGAAAATAATAAGGAAGTATAGAATATTTTTTATGTATTAAAGAAATGCAAGATTGAACAATGAAACTTCTCAGATTTAGATCCTAACATGACTCTTGTGTCTTTAAGAAATGCAAAGTAGAATACTTTCAGAACCACTGCAGATTAATGACTAGAATAACTAAAGCATTAAAGTTTCCTTTCCCTTAAAGATAAGGGAAATTTCATAATAGGAATTGCAAAACGGCTTGGAGCAGGAGGAGAAAAAAAAGCTTTCTCACCTATATGGGAATATTAGAAAAGTCTTTGAAGGATGGTGGATTTTGACTGAAGGCCTGTCTAGTGCTACTTCGAAAATTCATTGATCCCTGCACTCATTTCCTTATTTTCAAACAACTCTTGAAATAACCATTTATTACCAGCCTTAAGGTTATTAAGCAGGGACTTAAAATGTTCTGATAAGAGTTACTTCACAACACGCAACTCAGATTTCCGCTTGTAGAAATATCATACATTTTCCAGCATGGTCCTTCATGCTATTTTAATATTTTATTGAGGGTTTTGGATACATTTGCAAAATTCTACCTTTGTGCTTGAAATGGTTGAGCCTGCAAGGCTCTACAAAATATTTCATATTGGAGAATCTAAGGAATATGAAGTGGTAAAATGGACCATGGACTAAACATGTGCTTTTTTTGAAAGTTTGAGTAGGTCTGTCACTCGATATTGGTCTTTTCTCCAAGAACAATTAGTAGATGTAAAAACATCTACTTGAAGCCGGCTCCAAAAACAAAATAAAGGGACATATCAGTTCACCTTTGTCCTTGGAGTAAAAGGTGTCTTCATGGAATGTGTATTTGTCTGTTTATACAGGTAACAAAATGTTACTTGTATACAAGGTAACATTAAACAAGGTACAAGATAAACAAGAAGAGAATATTTGTAGCTCAGGATTAAACTGTGGGATTCTTTGTGTTATCCGAGCTTGGTTGTTTTCTTACAGACATTTCATTACCAAACTTGGTAACATCATCAGTGCACTTCCCACCAAGCTCAGAGACTACCAAGGACCCTACAGATAACAATATGTATTATAATATCATAACCTACAGACCTAAAGTCTGTTTGTAAGGGAGGGGCTTGCACTGTTGTCAAAAATGGTGTCAAAAATGAATGCGTCATTTTTCCCCATCTTCACTGCTAGCTTCAGATTCCAATGTTAAAACAGTTATTAAACGGGCTGGAAAAGATCAGCAAATAAGAGGAAGTGGCCTGTCCTTGTGCCCTCTAACTTTTTAGAATTCCACTTGTGCCATTTTCCACTAGCTGATTTTGTTTTATACTGTCATATCTTCCCAGGCCCTTGGATAGCTTGCCATTTGTGTATATAACAATGAGAAATGGTCCTTCTTCCTTTCTTGAAGGCTATTTTATGAAATGTATATGAATAAATTCCAAGTCTAACACTGTTTTCTTGAAAGACATCTTGTTTTGACATTTGTGCTTGAATTTAAGAGTGCTTAGAAAGAGCCATTACCTCCTTAGGCAGAGTGCTGTTTATTTCTGTGTTAATGAGGTACCCAGTGTTTTTCACACTTGTGGTGGAGATCTTGCTGTGAAATGTCTTATTTGTATTCATTTCCATTGTGTCTTCCTCTGTTCCTGGCATGCACAGCATTCACAGAACTTAATTTCTTTTATCATTTATGCATAGGGTGGGGAGGGAAGTGGTCTAGTAGAAAATGAAGAATTTTCTTCATTTGAACATGAATTTTATTGCTGAGGCAACATTAGGTTACTGGATTTCAGCAGGTAATTTTGATTTGTTACAAATTTGGATAAAATAATAGATAGAATCTGAGTGCAAAGAAAGGAAGCAGGATTTAATATTATATAGTGATGCTATATAATTGAGAACCAAAGTTTATCTGGCTTGTTGTAGGTCTGATGTTTGTATAAATACCTAAATACATTTTTGTATGCTCCTTTTATAATATGTGTATGCACTATTGGCAGATGACATCATATATATTTTGTCTCCAAAGTTTACATTTTTATAACATGTTTTGTACTCCATATTATAATATCTCTACATGTAAATTTATTAAATAAATAAATAGTGTAGGAGTTAGGTCTGAATTCCTTAGGCTGTAGATCATATTACAAATTACTGCAAAGCAGGGGTGGGATTCAATTTTTTTAACAACCGGTTCTGTGTGCATGGCTTATTTGGGGGCATGGCTTGGTCGTCATGTGACTGAGTGGCTGTGGCTATGTGCATAGGGACTACTCAGAGGGCTGAAAAAAGTCATTTCTGACCGGTCCTCACACTTTTGACCAGTCCTCACACTTATGACCATCCTCACATTTATGCCCGCTGCAGCATTCTTAACAACCGTGTCACTCATTTCACAACTACTTCTCTTCACCATGGTGACAAAATAGGGTGCAAAATGTTAAATGTGAGGACAGTCGTAAGTGCGAGGACTGGTCAAAAGTGTGTGGACCAGTCAAAAATAACTTTTGCAGCCCTCTGAGTAGTCCCTTTGCACATAGGGACTACCCAGAGGACTGAAAAAAGTGATTTCTGACAGGTCCTTGCACTTTTGACCGCACTTATGACTGCTCATCATTTATGCCCGTTGCAGCATTCTTAACCAGCATGTCACTATTTCACAACTGCAGTGCTTCATGTCACCGGATGGGTATGGCCAGGTGTTCATGTGGCATCGTTTCTTTGCCCTAATTACAGTTTGCTGCAATGGTTGTAAGTGTGAAAAACGGTCATAAGTCACTTTTTTCAGTGCCATTGAGGGTAAGTCAAGGATTACCTGTACAAAAATACAAAAAGCTTCTTTGCTTGCAAAAAGCTGCCCTAAATATCAATCATTAGATTAGAAATACCTGAAAACTGGAGTTATAAAACAAGCAAGGTGGCAGAGCACCTTGAGGAATTAAAATAGTTAAAATGCAATGATAACTATCAGCAGCCAACTCTTGCTCATAAAGTGAAACCCTTTAGCAGAGAGGTCATTTAAGCTGTCCAGAAAGAAGCAAAGGAGCAAACAGAGTATCTATTGCTTGTTAAACCAACTACCAGAACAAATAGATGCAGGAACTGGTCAGATTTCCGAAGCTGCTTCTTTTCAGGAATAGAAATTAACATTTTTCTTTCCAAACAAAGCTGAACAGGGAAAATTATCTCATCACTAAATACAGGATTAAAGATCACCAAGCACAGAATTAAACTTCACCAAAATCCAGGTTTAGACCAAATGTCAGAAAGAGTATGTAAACTCACATTTGAATGTCAATCTTTGTAGCTATCCAAGAAGCCTTGCTGAATGTCACTCATCTTGGTTCCTTGTCATTAAAAGCTTCTGCTTCATTATTCAATTATTTCTTCAAAGTACTGATCATTGCACCCTGGCTGGAAGAACTCCAACAGGGGAGTATTTCTTCCCAACAGCAGTCTAAAAAGCTTAAAACAACCCTTCCCCTTTTAGAAAGTCAAGCAAAAAACAAACAAACCTCTGAGAAGCTCCGGAACCGGAAATGACAGTAAGTCTAGACGTACTGCCAAGAATGTAATAAGGGTTAATAGACAGGCAGTTTCTATAAGCAGGACAATAAAGATTAGTGCTAGGAAACAAAAATTCCTTACAGGATTAACCCTATAAAGTGGAAAAAAACAAAAGGAGATTTTTTCTAACAACCAGTTCTCGGAATTGCTTAACTACTTAACAACCGGTTCTACTGAACTGGTGCGAACCAGTAGAATCCCACCACTGCTGCAAAGTGCAGATTTTGATAGCCAGTTGTATTTCTAGTTTTCCTGTTTATAAATCAAGCTGAAAGTGATGAATTCAAGAAAAAAATTAGGCAGATTGAATTTCTCATCCATTCTTAATAGTTGTTAGGTAATTAACAATATATGGCCTGTTAATTTACGTGTGATCATTGACATTCAAGCTAGAGTCATCAGTTTCTAACCTAGGTTTTTATAGCATCCACAAAACGAAAAGGCCTAACTTTCTTCATACTCACAGTTCATATTTAAAGATTGCCAAAATGGAAAAAATTATTATTGTCAGGGCTTGCATATGCATTAATTGAAACTTGAAACTTAACTCTAAACATTTACTGAATTGAGTCAACTTTGATTTAATATGAACATTTGTTGTGAACAGCTTGGATGAAAATATGAAGGATAGTATTTCCATATCAAATACCATATTATCAAAAAAGATAGCATGACTAATCAGAGTGATACCCTTGATTATACCAGCATAATTCCCCAGTACTGAGAGGATTAAAAGGCCAAATGCTACCATAATTGTGAAATAAAAGAAATATTTATTTAAATTTTTTTTATTTTTATTTTATTTCAAATTTATATACCGCCCTTCTCCCTGAGGACTCAGGGCAGTGTACAGCCAAATAAAAACATACAATACAAACATTAAAAACAATTTAAAAAAATATCTCTGTTTGGCCCCAAATTTAAAAAGACAAACCAATTAAAATTATTAAAAGAATTTGTTAAGCCAGCCTGGCTTGCTGAAATAAGAAAGTTTTAAGGGCACAGCGGAAGGCACCGAAATATATATTACAGAGATAAAATTGTAGTTAATGGTAGATTAAGAATACTCATACATTCTCAGTAATTTTATCAAACCTTTGTCCTTATCTTCAAAACAAGTTGAGAATTTAAGATGAAAATCTAATGTGAATACAATCTAAAAGGAAAAGACAATGTTGTAATGGTCTTTTGTCTGTCCTAGTGTCCATATTTGGGCTCATTCACTTGATGGTGGAGCTGTAACTAAAGAATTCATTCATTCATTCATTCATTCATTCATTCATTCATTCATTGTTTGAAGTTCATTGTTTTAGTATATGTACAGTAAATAGGCAAGAAGTTGTATGGACAAATGTCTGAACTAATCTAGAACTATGAAATTGAATTGAAGCAGAAGCTATTGAACTGGAAGTTGTTGATTGAAACAGTCCAGGAGGGACAGATTGACTGGCTGATCTATTGTGTCTCTGTGTATCATATATAATAATTCTTAAACATTTTGAAGCTAATTAATCACTTAATTTGTTAGTGATAAAAGATACGCAGATTTTCAGAACTACATAATTCAAAACTGCTGTTTATTTATTTAGTGTATGGCATATTATACATGCACTAGCAATATATATCAATATTTCATCTAGATTAGTAAAACACAATAAAATATAAATATTAAAATATAAATACTAAAAAGACTTATGTTCAAATACTAATGTTTAAGCCCTCTAACTATTGCAATGAAATATCATTTATATTTTAAAAAATCAGTTACTGGACCAGCTTATGGCTTGTCATGATGTGATCTGTAGTTTGATGTGGGATCCCTCAGTTACAGTGAAGAGTGAATATTATATTCCATTTATACAGAGTCCTGGAAGACACTGTGTGAGGTGTGAATCCTATCCATTCATTGCTGATGAGGTAGTTCAAAACCTAGTACCTTTTTTTGTGAGGTCCTTTATATGTCTTCCTATGCCTGGGTGTTCAGCAAATCATTTGGCTTTCCATTGGCAATTGATGTTAAAGTTGTTGGGCAGGTGTTGTGCAAGTGCCAGTGGGAGTCTCCTGGATTTATGTCTGCCAGCTGATAAATGAGGAAGGTTGGAATGCACCAGTAGGAGTGAGTTGTTCATAATTTTTTTGCATTCTCTCACTAATGGATCGGGCCTTCGTAAAGCTGTCAGTGCTATATGGCTCAGAACAGGAAACCAGCAAGTTGGAATGGTTTTAATAAAGCCATGTGTAATCGTCATGGTATCATTGTGTCTGACATCTGTATGGCAGTTGTTAAGCCATACAGGATCACAGTATTATGTTGAGGAGTAGACCAATCCTAGTGCTAATGACCTAAGGATGGCAGCTGGAGCTCCCCATTTCATTCCACATAATTTCAGGAGCATGTTGTTCCTAGTATTGATTTTTGCCACCATATTCTCTAGGTGTATCTATAGGAGAGATATATTTACACATATTATTAAAGTAATTAATTGGCTTGAATATAAATTTCTTCAGTTCAATATATTCACATTTATTATGAATTTAGCTTCCTTTCCTGATACTTACTGGGTGTGAGGGCAGAATATTAGACCCTGCCCATGAATGCAATGATCAGATTACATTAATAATGAAATTATTATTTTTTCAATATTCAATATTCAAAAATATTTAATATTTTTTTTCAGTATTGGATCCTTGTTAACATGGAACAGATGTTTTTAGACTATTTACACTATTTTCTTAAGTAATATATATAAATATAAATAAATAAAAAAGCTTTGCTGAGTTTTACCAATGTCTACTAATTAATTCAAGCTCCCACTTTTTACTAGGTCAAATATATATATGAGTAGCATTTTCAGCTGCTATGAAGGCACTTTTTAAATTGTCCATGTTAATATTATGCAGAAAAATGGTTTTTTTAACCCACTTGTTAAGGTTCATATTACAATGAGATTCAATGAAAATTTTAATTTTCATATCTGTTATTTTCAAGTTATTTGCAACAACAACAATAAAAAAGGAACATTTTAAACTGTAGACTTAAGGATTAGTTCTTAAATCAAGTTTAATCTGCTTACTGAGTTTTTATTATTCTGCTCTGAATATTTATCAAAGGAAAAAGTACAGTATTTAGCTTTTAATTATTTTTATTTTTTCAATATGCTTAATTTCTAAAAACCAAATGTTGTGATGTGCCAGAAAGAAAATATTAGGGCATAGTGAAGGTTCTTCATGTGTACTTTGAGATGTATTTTTAGTTTTATATTATATCTTGATTTCAACGCATATTCATGGTTCACTGCAGAGGGGACAGTTTGAAAAAGACACCTGTGTCTCCTGTTTTGATGTAATTGGGCAAATTTCCTCCTTCCTTTCTCACTGTCCTTACTTTTACATTATATGGATTAGAAGTGAAAGCGAGTTAGACAGACAGTAGTTTTACCTAGCCAATGTACAAAACAACCCAAACTGCTGTTCTTAATATACTGTATGTCAGGTAATTGGTGAATGAATATAGATTTAACTACTTCAGTATAGATTTAACTGCCCCAAATAATAAATTTAGTCATGGAGTTGATTCATGTCTGTGATCTATCACCTCGTTATTTGAACAGGATCTTTGATCCTGTTGGGCCTGAGGACCCTCAATGTTATCTGTGGAACCACCTGTCAATTAGATGGTCAGTTTCTCCTAGCTGATGAAAACTCCAGGATGATCATTAGCAGGTGGGTTCAGGCAGTAATAAATTCTTCACTGCAGGAGGGACATTCCCAGGGCCTTTTAAGCAGGTGTTGATTCATCTCCTTAAAAAAAACTCACTGCTTGATCCCACTTGCCTGAACAAGTTTTGACCACTCTCCCATTTTCCCTTTTTAGGGGAGGTGGTGAAAAAGGTCATTGCATGGCAATGCAGGGAGGTTTGGATCAGGGGTGGGTTCTACTTACTTTTACTATCGATTCGCAATGAGGCCCCGCGCGTGCACTCACTTCACTCATGTGCATGTGCTCTTCTGCACATGCGCAGAAGGGTTTTGATGACATCAGGGTCAGTGGGTGGTGTCTCCCGCCGGTTTTACTACCGGTTCTATAGAACCAGTGCGAACCGGGGGCAACCCACTACTGTTCTGGATGAAATGGATTATCTGGAGCCTTTTCAATCAGGATTCAATCAGGGATAGAAACAGCATAGGCCATGTTGTGGATGATCTCTTGTGAGAGCAGGATAAGAGTAGTACAACCATCTTTGCTCTGTTTGATCACTCAGCAATCTTTGATACCATAGATTGTGGTATCCTTTGGGTCAGCTGTCAGGTTTGGGACTGGCTGGGGTGGTACTGTGCTGCTTTCATTCCTTTTTCCAAAGCCAGTCTCAAATGGGGTTAAAAGGGAGTGAGAGATTCAGTCCACAGCTGCTTTCTTGTGGCATGCTACAGGGCTTGGTATTCTGTTCATTGCTTTTAAACATCTATATGAAGCCATTGGGTGAGATCATCCATCACCATTGGTTGAGGTATCATCAGTATGTTGATGATACTCAACTCTACATCTTCATCCCTGATGATGGTCCCTTATGCTTCGTATAGGCTTTGGTGGCTGGATGCTAAACCCTTGCAAGACTGAATAGCCTTGAGTGCATGGAGCATCAAGATCAGCGATTTTGACATCTTTAGTTCTCATTGAGGTAGCATTATCTCAGACAGATCCAGCTCACAATCAGGGGGTTCTCTTGGATTCAGGACCCCTGCTCTGCCAGTTGGGGCCCCAATCAGTGATGGGATTCAGCCAGTTCGCACCACTTTGGGAGAACTGGTTGTTAACTTTCTGAGCAGTTTGGCAAACTGGTTGTTGGAAGAAATCATTAAGGCAGAGAACTGGTTGTTAAATTATTTGAATCCCACCACTGGCCCCAATGGAGAGTATGATGGATTAATAGTAGATCCCACTCTAACCCTGCACATCCTGCTCCCTCCCCTCCTATCTTTTAATCATATTGTTACACTTTTAGTGTACATACTGTATGCATGTATGTACATGTATATATATGTATGTACATCATATACATTATACATATACATATGAGAGAGAGAATTAGTGTTAGCACTTCTAATGTTGTAAAATGCCCAGAACTGTCTAGTGGTAATCCCACTATTAAAAATCAGTTGTAGACTCTTAAAAGAATATTAAAGGAATCCCCATAAGATCTGACAACCATTTCAGAAATTACTGATCAGATACCATATGGGCAAAATGTCTCTGCAACAACCAAATATTTGCACTTTCTGCAGTCCATTCAAAAATGGCCATTCAGATCAATGCCCAGCAAACAGAAAGAAGGGTGCCTGCCTGCAATATTTTGAAGAAGCCAAGAAAAGATGGAAAGACTAAAGCCCTTGACAGGATAAATCACATTCTCAATCTTCACCCATCTGTCGGCGAGACGTCGGAGGTGGCTCGGGAGTTCATGGCTTCCATGACAGCTATGGACCTGACCCAGTTAATTCATGGCCCTACCCACATGGGGGGAAACACACTGGATCTGATTTTTGTCTCTGGACTGTGGTTGAGAGATCTTGAGATAGGGGACTTAGTCATCGAGCCCTTGTCATGGTCAGATCACTCTCTCCTTCGTCTTGACTTTCAAACCGCTGCACCCCGCCGCAGGGAGGCGGAGCCTGTTAGTTGGTTCCGCCCCAGGCGCCTGATGGAACCTGATAGGTTCCAGATGGAGCTTGGGCCATTTCCTGAGGCTCTGGCACACGCCTCGACCGGAGACCTAGTGGCCGCCTGGGA
>WNWU01003206.1:0-16260 GCA_012654045.1 Ptyas mucosa | reverse complement strand
ATTAAAATGGTTAATTTAAACTTTAATGGATAGTTTTGTAAAAGTTTTGAAATTTTTAAAATGTTCAATTTAAGATTATGGGATTTTTATAAGTTATATGTGATGAAATGTTTAAGTTAGACATGATTTAAGAGCAATGTTGAAGAAGAAAGTATTACTGAAGAGGAAGGACTGGAAAAAATAGATTTTTGAGGAGGATTTCAGTAATAAATTTGAAAAGTTTATTGTTTTATTGAAGTAAAAAGGTTTAATTAAAATTGGATAGCTTTTTAAAACTTATCGAAGTATTAAAATGGTTAATTTAAACTAATGGATAGTTTTGAAAGTTTTGAAATTTATATTTTGAAGAATGTCTTATTGATGCATTAAGAGATTTTAAAATGTTCAATTTAAGATTATGGGATTTTTAAAAGTTATATGTGATGAAATGTTTAAGTTAGACATGATTTAACAAATCGAAAAGTGACAAGAGAAATTATAAAGGGTAGGTTGATGAATAATTGTTAAAAGAGTAGTTAAATAAATGCTATACCCTGTTTTTGCTCTGGGAATCGGGGTGTGTGTGGGGAGGGGGGTTGAAGGATGGGAGGGATAAAATTGAAGTATAAATAAATGTATTAACAGAAAAGTAAAAAAAATGGGGAAACGTTACAATAAATGAGATGATAAAATTAAGATATGACAAATGTTGTTAGAATAAGAAGATATAAAAGATGTACTCAGACGATATATTGCATGATTGACTATGAATTGTATGTTTGTTTGATTATAAAATAAAAACTTTTTTTATTAAAAAAAAGTTGCTGAATAAAGAGCTGTTGTCTGAAGCCTCTCTCCAATCTCTTTAATCCACCTATCTAACACTGGCGACGAAGGTGGGATCCTAAAGAAAACACTGGAATCAAAAAGAGCTGACAATGAAACAATCCAGTCCTGCGGCAAAAGCAAATGGTGGCCATCTTGCGCGCCAAATTCAAACACGCAGAATTGCGGCAAGCATGTCTGCGTTCCATCTGCCGGCAGCATTCAACCCAGCGAAGGAGAAATGGGCACTTATATGACGAAGTTCGAGTGCTTCATGGAAGCGAATGACTTCCTCGGGTTGTCGGACAACCAGAAAAGAGCACTGTTCCTGAGCCACTGCAGGCATGACGTGTTTGACACCGCTGAAGCCCTGTCCGAACCTACTCCGGTACAATCCATACCATGGCAAGTGCTACAAAACACACTAAAAACCACTACGCTCCTGCCCCATCAAAAACAGTGAGGCGCTATGAATTCTGGCACCAAATGCAGCAGGACGGCAAATCTATCAATCAATATGTCTCTGCTCTCCAAAAAGCCACTGCCCACTGTGAGTTTAGAGACTTGGATGATATTTTAATAGACCAAATAATCTGGGGCATCAAAGATTTCCAGATACAGAGAAGACTCTTGGCAAAGACTAATCTAACTTTACAGGCCACATTAGATGAGGTAAGGGCAACCGAGTCATCAAACAGAGCGGCCGAATCCTTACAAAAGCTTGCCACAGCTCCAGCTCTAACGAAACAACTGTCACTATGCATAAGAGCTGTCACTACAACGAGGACTCCGATACAGCAAGGACGAGGTCTATCGCACTGAACGGAAGAAAACTACAGAACAAGACAGTAGTAGACAACCATGTGCCAGTTGTGAGGGGCAGCACCCTCTGGCATCCTGCCATTACTGGGACTCCATCTGTCACCAGTGTGATAAGAAGGGGCATTTGGCAAGAGTCTGCCGAGCGAACCTGCCCAATAGGAATCAAGCAGCCGCTGATTTGCCAAAGACTATTTAGGCAGGAAGTGTGGAAGCCAAGGCACGAAACTGTCAACGTGAGAGCGCCAGAAACAAACTGCCAGACTAGAATTGGGCTGGCAAGCATTCCCTGCAGGAAGAAATTACATGTCACGGTGCAGATCGAAGGGTCACCTGCGATATGGAAATTGACACTGGGTTGTTTGTAACAATTGTCTCATGGCAAGTATTGAAGGCTGTGGTTCCCAGAATCCAAAAACACCAGCTTGAACGCCAGTACTTGCGGCTCAGCAACTAACAGGGGAATCGGATCCAGGTCATTGGCTGCGGAACCTTCAAGGTCCAGTTTAACAAGTTCTGGGGTGACCTGACACTGACAGTCGTTGGTGGAAACCTGCCAACCTGCTTGGGTTGGACTGGTTTGAGTCCCTTGGACTAGGAGTGACCGGCATCAACACTATCACCAACTCATGGGCTGATGACCTGATCTGGGAGTTCCAAGATGTGTTTAGCCCAGAACTCGGCAACTATGTGGGCACTCCGATATCATTTAGTCTAGACCCCAAGGTAGCACCAATTCGATTGAAACCCCAGAGGGTTCCCTTTGCTTAAGGCCCAAGATAGATAATGAACTAGACAAACTGATACAGCAGGGTATTCTTGAGCCAATTGACCATGCAAAATGGGAAACCCCTATTGTCACCCCGGTCAAAAGTGATGGCTCTGTGGGCATCTGTGCTGATTATAAGTGCACATTGAACAAGGCCCTCCAGCAGAGCTTGTACCCGGTACCCATAGTTCAGCACCTTTTGCATTCCCTGGGCCCGGGAAGTATCTTTGCAAAATTGGACCTTGCACAGGCATATCAGCAGCTGGAGCTATTGTTACAAACCATTGTTACACATAGAGGGGCATTCAAATGTCACCGTTTACAATTTGGCGTTAACGTTGCCCCGGGTCTTTTCCAGAGTGTGATGGAAAGACTATTGCAGAAAATTCCCAGGGTAGTGCCATACTTTGACAATATTCTAATCACTGCCGGTGACGATCAGCAGCTTCGCTCCCGTCTGAGGGAGATGCTGTCAAAATTTAGGGCTGTAGGGCTCCGAGTAAAGGGCAGCAAATGCTAGATCGGAGTCCCTGAAGTTGAATTCCTGGGGTACAGGATTAATGGGGAAGCTTTACATCCGACCCAAAGCAAAGTCAGGGCGATCCAGGAAGCCCCTGCCCCAAGGAACCAAACCGAACTACAGGTGTTCCTGGGGTTCTCAATTTTTATAGTATATTTCTAAGAAATAAGGCCACAGTTGCCTAACCGCTTCACAAACTATTGGTGAAGAAAAGCATTTGAGTCTGGGACCACAAGGAAACTGCCGCATTTGCTACAGTAAAACTCCTCCTTTCAGCTGACAGTTTTTTAATCCAATATAATGACAGTCTACCGCTGGTTCTCGTTTGTGATGCCTCTCCCTTCAGTGTGGGGGCTGTGCTGAGTCATTGTCTCCCTAATGGAACCGAGGCCCAGTTGCCTATTTCTCCAGTATGCTGTCTAGCACAGAAAGGAACTATAGCCAGTGGACAGGGAAGTGCTGGTTGCTGTGGCCGGGGTTAAGCGGTTTCATCAATACTTGTTTGGGAGGGATTTTGAATTAGTGACGGACCACAAACACCTTTTGGGACTTTTGGCGGGCGACAGCCCCACACTGGTGGCACTGTCCCCTCGTTTTACACGATGGGCAATATTTCTGTTGGCGTACTCCTATTGACTGATTCAGTGGCCTGGAAAGACTTTGGGACATGCTGACGCTCTCAGCAGGTGCCCACTGCCAGACTTGCTAGACGACCTGACCTCAGGGATTCCTGTCCTCCTTATTGACTGCTTGGACTCTGGCCTCGTGACTTCTGCTGTTGTGGCAAGCCACTTGGCTAAAGATGCACCGTTCAAAAAACTTTTGAACTGGGTTTGGAGGGAGTAGCCAAAGGGCCAGTTTGGTGCAGAATTTAAGCCATTTGCGATGAGACAACATGAGATATCGGCACAAGGGTGTTGTTTAATATGGGGAGATCGAGTAATTATACCACCAAGTCTAGGATATTTGGTACTGTCTGCATTGCATGAGGGACAACTGGAGATTGTCCGGATGAAAGCCCTGGCTCATAGTTTTGTGTGGTGGCCCAATATGGACGAAGAGATACAGGAATGGGTAGCAAGGTGCCAACCCTGTCAGGAGTCACGACCCGTTCCCCCTAAGGCATCTATCAAAGAGTGGGATCATCCAGGAGTCCCCTGGTCAAGGATCCACATTGATTTTGCTGGGCCTTCCACGGCCAAACCTTCTTAGTGGTCATGGATGCCTATTCCAAGTGGATGGAAATTATCCTAATGGGCTTCACTATGGCGGAGACAGTAATCAAAGTACTCCACAAATTATTCGCAACTCACGGTCTCCCTGATGTCCTTGTCTCGGACAATGGCCTGCAATTTATGGCTGCCCAATTTGAGGGATTCCTAGCAGAATTAGGAATACACCATGCCCTCATAGCACCCTTTCATCCAGCCAGTAACGGTCTGGCTGAACAGTCTGTAAGATCTGCCAAGGAGGCACTGAGCAGATTGGCACCTGGGGATTGGCAAGAGCGGGTAGATAAATTCCTCCTGTACCAATACTTAATACCCAGCGTGGTCACAGGCAGAAGCCCAGCAGAATTGTTAATGGGCTGCAGGTTTTGATCAATATTAGACCGCCTGCATCCAAATTACGCCCCCGAACCAACAATCAAAATGCAGAACCGCACCAGGTCTTTTAGCATCGGAGACCTGGTTTATGCACAAAACTTTGCTGAAGGACCCCTGTGGCTACCTGGCAAAATAGAAAAAGTCACAGGCCCAAAATCGTATGTAGTTAAATTAAATGATGGGCGCCAATGGAAGTGGCCCATAGACCAACTACATAGCCGCCTAAACCCAAACAACGACAGTCTAGAAACTGAACAACAAGAATTTAACTCTAATCCCTTCCTAGCAGACTCAAGCCTGATGGAACCTGAAGAACGCACCTGAAGAACCGGAATCCAGCAACACTCCTTCAGTGAACCACAGAATCCAAGGCCCTGCCTGAAAGTTTCCAGTACTTTCCAAGGGCAGAGCAAGAGGCAGTAGCAGGCACAACCTCTCAGTCTGCCGCTGCCACACCAACTTAACCATGCAGGTCAGGTAGTAAAAGCACCGCCTACCTGCGCGACTACGTATGCTAATTGGATTGCTTCAGCTAGGATGGAGGGGTGCTAGATATTGACAGGATAGTTTTCCCTCTGGTCTGCTATTTGAGTGGGAAGAATGCTTAAACATGATTGGCTGTGTTCCCTGACAGCTTCCTATAAAAGGGCCTGCTGTCAGAGAGGCTAGCTGCTGGATTGTAAATAGTTGCTGAATAAAGAGCTGTTATCTGAAGCCTGTCCCCAGTCTCTTCAATCCACTTATCTAACACACCCAATAGGCACTGGCCTGCATTGTCAAATGTTTGGGCTGCTGAGTGCCGGCCTGTACAGCTGTTTGGTGCTACAGGGGCCGGGCTACAGCTATGCTGAGCCATACACTTTTCAGGCCCTGGCCCTGGTGGCCACTGCAACTCTCATGCCAGCTCTCCAAGGCAAGAAACATAGGGCTGCCCTATTGCCTGCGGTGGCTCTGTAACCACCTCGCCTTCCACCCAGTGCAGCCCACCACCAAGCCCCAGTTTCTACCCAGCAGCCTCCACTACCTCCTGCTGGAACTACTATACCTCACACACAATTGGCCTGAAAGCTGCAAGATTGTAGCCTGGCACATGCAGCACCAAGGAGGGATGCAGGCTGGTGTTCAGTATCCCAAAGGAGACACCTTCCTGCTGGAGTTCTGGGTCCAGCTGGGGAGCGGTTCCCAGGACTGCCCGATTCTCAACTAGTCGGCTGCATGGTAGGAAGGACTTCCTGCCCACCTGAAAGAGAGGCTGGGTTGCGTAAAAGGCCTTGCCCTCCCAAGACCTCTCAGGCGCCAGGCTGCGGGTTCCACCCCAGGGAGCCTCAATCGGGGCCAAGTTCTTGTCAACCGATGGAGGTAAGACTGTTCTTGAAGGCGTGAGATGCATGGGGCCTCCTGCTGCTTTTGCAGCCTCAATTGGCTGCAAAAGCAGCCGTGATTCTTACTGTCTCTTCTCCCCACCTCGCCAGGCATGGCAGGGCTTCCTGCCCCTCGCTTCTCCCCCCCCCCCCCCCCATCTTTCACCCCCACCTGCCCCCCCCCATTCAATGTTCAAAATTAATAAGACCCCCCAAAATAAGGCCAAGCCCTTATTTCGGGATTCAAAAAAAATTTAAGACAGGGTCTTATTTTTGGGAAGACATGGTCATTATTTTAATCTCTCTTACCATTCAACAGGAAATTAAAATACAGTATTAATGTTACACAGGACAATTCAGACATCTTTAGTGAGTTTTATTTTGAATACAAAATTTGAAGTGTTCTCTTACTGCATTTCCTCTTGAAATTGATATATTATCTATTGAATTTTCATCTTTGAGCTAGTACTGCAGGAAAAAACATTAATGTTGCTATTAGCTTAGATGAAAATGATGTTAGTAAATAATCTGGTGCTAAAGTTTGGAAGAGAAGTGGCAATGTTTTAACAAATGCATGTCACAGTGACGAAGCTGTTTATTCTATTATTCATTATGCTTGATTCATTATGCTAGATGGTAAGCCATCCTTGGTTTATATAGAAATATAAATATAAATATTAGATTCAATTACTTTATCTTCATAAATTGGGGAAAGAGTGTTATTTTTTTAAAAAAGGAAATAGAATACAAATAGTGGTAGGAAAAGTATTGGTTTGATTGCCCTGATGAATTTAAATGGGCAGATTTGAGAGTCAGTTATATAAATGCAATGAATATTCAACTTCATAGGCAGCCTGAAACTCTAAAATCACCATAATAAAATAGCATGCACAAAGAGCACGTGCACCAGTAAGCTTATTTAATATTTCAGCACAGAATCAATTTTTCCTCTCAAATGTTTGCTTTGATTAGGATCACTGTTTGAATATTAATTCTTTTTTATTTTGAGCATCTGTGAAAAAGTAAAAATAATAATTCTGATTGTCTCTTGACTTTTTTAGGCCTAGCATTGTACTCTGCATTGTCTTGTGGCCTTCTGTTTTTGGACAGAGCAAATTAAAAAGGACAAAGTGCATTCAGCAGAATGACCCATTAAGTTTAGATGCCATATGCATTCCATTCTGGTTGTTGTGCATTTTTCTTTACATCCATGATATATTTGGCTAGATATGAATGTTTGAACTTGGTGTGTTCATTTGTTCTAACTTTTCAGGCCTGTGGTGTTGCCCACAATAAATCATGCATTTATTCAAGAAATGTAGATCCCTATGATAAGGGGCACACTCAGGATTCAAATTCATGCGTTGCAACAGAATGGGCAACCAGGTTCAGGACAACAGTTTGATTCCTAGAGGGGGATAGCAGATGCCCAGGGCCCATGGGGGCCCCTGAGCAGAGTTCAGTTTGGACCCCAGGTGTATGGCCGCAGCAAGCAATGTGGGGACCGTACAGGCATCGTTTGACGGGTGCCCAGATCGAGTGGCTCTTTTCTTAAGCCAGGTGATCAGCCACCTGGATTTATATGGAAAATTTTACCCTTCTCAATGGGCTATGGTGGTGGTGGCTGTTGCAGCAGTCCTGACAGGGGAGGCGGCAGACTAGGTAGCCGATCTCCATTGTGAACATGCACGAGAACTGGCAAACATTGGTCTCTTCTTGGAGGTTCTGAGGGGTCGATTTGAGGATGAGTCTCGGGCCTAATTGGTGGAAGGGGAATTGGTGGCCCTGAAACAAAGGGGCCGACCGGCTAAGGACTATGTGAAAGAGTTTTGAAAGATTGCAGGAAAATTAAGAGCATGGCCTGAGCGTTCACTGGTGTATCAGTTCCAGGGAGGATTGGACTGTGAATTGAGACAGGCATGCATCTATAGAGCTTATCGGTGCGTCTAGCTAATTGGTTTAGGACAGCCATAGACTTAGATGGTGGCTTGAGGGAGTTTCAACCACGAGGTGACACTCCGCCAAGATGGGCAGTGGACAGAATTCCAGAAAATAAGGAACCAAGGAGGATGGACCCAACACCCGGGGCCCCAGAATCCACCCGAAGACCATCTTTCCAATGTTTCCAGTGTAATCAGATAGTCCATAGAGCAGTGAACTGTCCTCTCCCTCCACCACAACCAACAATGGCACGAATCCTGGCAACTAGTGGGAAGACTCCAAACCAAGCATGTGCAATGCCGAAAGTTCCAGAATAGCCTCGTAGACCGTCCTCTCTGATGCCAGTACACCAATTAAGGAAGTCAGAAACACACCGGGGCCCGGAAGTCCACCAGTTGTGGTGGGAGACAGCAATGAGGAGGATACAATTGATCCAATGGTAAGTGCTCCAACACACCCCTTTGTGGTCCAGATTACTCTCCAGAACCCTCGCATTACCATAGGGGTTAGGCAGGGTGCCTTAATTGATTCTGGATACACCAGATGTCTAATGCATAAATCAGTGACTGTTGAGTTAGGTTTATATGTGTTAACTCTAAAAACCCCAATCAAATTTGAACAAATGGAATGTTTGACTCTGGGGGGAATGCCTGCTACCCAAATCACGGAGCTAGTGCAATTGGAAATAGGGGAGCACTGTAGCATATCCAATTTGTGATCGTGGAGGTGATGATCGAACCTGTTATATTGGGGTTGGCTTGGTTGGATAAATGGAAGCCGACAGTCTGGTGGGAAGGGGGCTATCAGAAACTCCGACTAGAGTTGGGCCCATGGGGATGCGAACCCATGGAACAGGTGAAGGAAGGAGGGCAAGTGGGACAACTACCCCAGGTTGAGGCAGTGTACGCAGAATTGGCAGAAGTTTTTAGCGAACAGGAGTGTGAGGCCCTACCACCAAATCAGCATACCGATTGTGCCATCGAGTAAAACCAGGAGCCAAACTGCCAAAACCCTGTATGTATTCCATGACACTGAAGGAATTAGAGGAGTTATGTAATTATATAGATAAGAATTTAGCTAGGGGGGAACTTCCGGTTGATGATTCGTGGCGACATGGTGTGGTAAGAGTGATCGCTCCTTTCCAACGCCACTTTTTGCCACGTTTTGGGGACTCTTCGAGGCTTGGAAGCGTGGAGAGCTTTGCGGACAATAGTGGGATTTTGGCAGGCAGAGTGGTGAGTTGCAAACACATTCGGCTGGACCGATATTCACTGTCGAACCAACGCGGTGCATCTGCCTTTCAATGGCGGACCCGAAGCTGCGATAATCAACAAGACAGGAAGCAAGAAATTCCGGTGAAAGTGGTGCCAGAGAGCACTCATATCTACTTCCCCCTGTGCACGCTCGGACTGTGTTTGAATCGTCCTGGCTGGGTCAGATCAAAAGGATCTACAAAGGGAACAAGCGGCAACTGAGAGGGAAGGTGAAGACTACACTCGATTGCGATTGCAGACAAGCCGGCAAGAGATTAGAAAGGAGAGATCAGCAAAGTGGAGTGGTGGTGCTACCAGAAAGTGGATGTAACTTGCCGATTGGATCGAACGAGAGGTTTCTGGAGATTTGGGAACGCGAATTTGCGGATCAGGAGAGGAGAGCGACTGGAGATTGGAACCGGAAGTGCAACCATTTTGAAAATCAACGAAAAGACTAACGAGCGGCTAGAGAGGCAGGAAGAAGCACCAGGGGAAGACAAGCGGAACAACCTCCGGAAAGCAGAACTGGGACACTTTGACAGTTTAAGATACCAAGAGATACAAAAATTGGTAATATTTGAATACTATGCTCTTCTACCTAGGCTCTTACAGGTGAAGACACTGAAGAGATTAAGAACAACCAAGTAATTAATTATATTGATACAAACTATCATTAATACCAGATCATTCGCATATTTATACTGCATTATTTTATACTTAGTCTTCTATTTGCCTATACTTAGAATACTGGAATAATATATTTATATAGCTGGGTATAAGCCTGATTATATTGAACATTTAATTTATTGCATCCATTTATATTTAAGGACATATCTTTTTTATAAATGAATTATATTGTCTAATATTATTATTGATTATGCGAGTTTTATATCTCAACTTGAACTTAGGAATATTGGAAAGCAATTAGTACTTGAATAGATATAAATTAGATATAAATAGAAGAGATTAACAGACTTGACTGAACTACTGGGGGATCAAACCAATTGATAGATAGAATAGGGGGTAGCAATAGACAAGGAATAATCAAAGACACTTAGCATCCCTAGTAGTCTAAAAGAAGATATATCAAATGAAAGAAAAGATAACTAGTGGATGACCATTTGGAGGAACATCGAAAAGATAGTAAGAGACCAGGCAAGAGTGTTGAAGGAGATGACAAGCCTTTCATCTACTGTGACCAAAATGGGAAAGAAAACAACCCCAAATCTCTCTAATTCCATGATTACAATGATGTCACCTGCAATGCAAAAGTCAACAGAAGGCCTATCCAAGATTGAAAAATCAGCTATGATCCCCACCATGCAAGCAATGCAGTCAACCCTGACAATGATACAAGAGACAATGCTCATGATGCAGGAAAAGATGTCATTTAGAGCTGAAAACAGACATCAAAGTCATTGATCAAAAAATGAATGACATACAACAGTCGATACAAATGAATGAACAAAAAATAAAAAGATGGAATCCAAAATTGAGCAACAAGGAAAGAAGTTGGACACAGTGGACCAGAAACTAATGGCACAATATAGGGAGCTGGAGAACTCAATCAACCAATTAGAAATGGACAGAGCCTCCTTCTACCTGCGCTTCCAAAATATCTCTGAGGACAAGGATGAAAACTTGGGTCAAGTAATGGCGGAACTAATAGTTGAGGTTCTGCAACAAGACACAGGCGATATAATAAAGGAATTGGATGAGGTACATAGGGTGCAAACCAACTATGCCAGACGAAACAAGTTGCCCAGGGAAGTACATATCAGGTTCGCACAGAAAAAAGTCAAGGACATTTTCTATAATATGGTGAGAGAAGAACCAGTTAGATACAAAGGAAAGGAGGTGATTGTTTTAAAGCAAGTCCCGAGGAGGGTGAGGGAATTAAGAAGGGACTATAGATTCTTGGCTATCCAATTGAACAAGGGGAACATACTTTTTAGGTGGACCCTGCCGGAAGGTATGTTGATAACATGGCAGGGAAAGAAAATTAAAATAGACAGTCTGGTAGAAGCCCAGGACTTCTTAGACCAATTGAGAGGGTCAGAAGAAGACCAAAGCAGCAAAGAGGAACTGGAAACGACTACCACAGAAGAGGAACTTGCCCAGCAAAGAAGATCTAAAGAAGGGATCCCGGAGGAGAAAGAGGCAGAAGAGAAGGAAAGCAAGGAAGCAAGGAAGAAACAAAGACCACAGAGAATTACACATGCAAATAAGAACTAAAACAACACAAGGTTATAAGAATGGATGACTGGAAACTATTATCGATTAATGTTAGCGGCTTGAATGACAACAAAAAGAGAAAAATCTTCTTTACAAAATTAGTTAAACAAAACGCGGACATAGTATGCCTCCAAGAGGTGCATGTAAAAAAAGAAAATGAAAAATATCTGGAGTACAAAAAACTCGGAAATCTCTATACCTCTCTAGCAGAAAAAAAGAGAGAGGGGTGGCACTGTATATTAAGAAGGAAATAAAAGCAGAATTAAAATATGCAGACTCAAAGGGTTGGATACTAGTGGTAGAAATTAAGAGAGGCAATACTTCAATATTAATAACAGCCACCTATGCCCCGAATAAAAATTTGAGAGGGTTCTATAACAAAGTACGAGAAATAATAAGCAAAATGGATAATAACAACGTATGTATAATTGGAGATTTTAATGGAGTGGTAGATTCGAATAAGGACCATAAAAGACTCAAAGGCCAAAAGAAAAAAAAGGAAAAACCTACCAAAATCTTTTTTCAATTTAGTAGATGAACTGAATCTGGTAGATATTTGGCGGACTTTACATCCACATAAGAGGCAATATACTTTCTACTCTAACCCTAAAAAATCATGGTCTAGAATCGACATGATGTTGGTAAGTAGAAATATAGGAATGGACATCACGTTAGCTGAGATTGCACCTAAAATATGGGCGGATCACAATCCGCTAGAGATTAAATGGAAGAGTGGGTATAAGAGAAGGAACATAAGACGGAGACTAAATACACAATTCTTGCGGGATAAACAAAATATTGAGAAAGTAAAGGGAGAGTTAAAAGTTTTTTTTGAAGAAAATGAAAAGGAACCAACTGATCGAGGAGTAATTTGAGACACAATGAAGGCGTTCCTGAGAAGATTGGCAATAGCATATGGTGCATATAAAAATAAAGAAAAAAGAGAGATCCAGAAGACATTGTTGGAAGAACTGGGGAAAGCAGAGAAGGAAGTGCAGCAAAACCCAGACAATGAGACAGCAAAAGAAAACTGGATGACTGTACATCATAGAATAAATATAATCGATCTGGAAAAATTGGCGCATGAAATTAAACGAACTAAACAATATTATTTTGAAAATGCCAATAAGCCGGGCAGATGGTTGTCCTACAAATTAAAAAAAGAGAAAGAGAAAGGGATTACTTACCAACTAGAAGATTCATAGGGTCATATCATAAATAAGGAAGAAGAGAAACTAGAGGTGGTCTGCGAATACTATGCCACCTTATACAAGGAAGAAGATATTCCCAAGGAAAAAGTAGAACAATACTTATCGGAAGAACTCCCACTGATTGGGGAGGAGGAGAAAGAGATACTCAATAAAGAAATTACAATGACAGAGCTAAAGACTGCAATATCCAAACTTAAAAAGAATAAATCACCGGGCCCGGATGGATTCCCAGGGGAACTATATAAAAATTTAGACTTAGAGGAAATTCTCCTACCAAAACTGTTAGAAATCTATAATGAGGCCTTGATAAAATCTAAAATACCAGAATCGTGGAGGGAGGCATATATTACACTCCTCCAAAAAGAAGGAACGGATGTAAAATTGATAAAGAACTACAGACCAATCTCCCTCCTTAACACTGATTGTAAAATCTATATGAGTATTATAGCAGGAAGATTAAAGGTAATTCTGAATAAGGTAATACATACCGATCAAAACGGATTTCTTCCAGGGAGACAGATAAGAAACAACACAAGGACAGTTTTAGATGTGCTCGAATATTATGAGGAACACCCGGACAAAGAAATGGCACTGGTCTTCCTAGACGCCCAGAAGATGTTTGATAATCTGAACTGGGAGTTCATGAAACAACAAATTAATAAAATGGGATTTGGACAAAATTTTGTGACTACAATAATTACAATATATGAAAAACAAAGGGCTAATATTCTAGTGAATGGAGAATTGACAAAAACCTTCCAAATTAGAAAGGGTGTGAGACAGGGATGCCCCCTGTCACCACTCCTGTTCATCTTAGCTTTAGAAGTATTATTTAAAAGGATTAGAGAAAACAAGCAAATTAAGGGACTGAAAATTAGAAAGGAGACGTATAAAACCCAAGCATTCGCTGACGATGTGGCACTAATTATGGAGGAACCTTCGGAAACAGGTGCCCAAATTTTGGAAGAACTTGGTAAGTATGGAGAGGTGGCAGGGTTCAAATTAAATAATTGTAAAATTAAAATGTTGACCAAAAACATGACCAAAGATCAGAAGAAAGTATTGGAAGAGTCAATGGGGATACAAGTCGTTAAGAAGGTAAAATACCTGGGAGTATGGATTTCAACAAAATGCTCGGCCCTTAAGGAGGATAATTATGTACCCCTGGTCAAAAACATTAAACAAGATCTAGAAAAGTGGGAGAAGCTCCAGATATCATTTTTAGGGAGAATTGCAGTAATCAAAATGAGCATCTTACCCAAGTTGCTGTACTTATTTCAAACTGCCCCAGTCAAATTAGATAGGAAATTCTTTCGGGAATTTAACTCTACTATTAGAAAGTTTATTTGGGGAGGGAAGAAATCAAGGATTGCAATCAGAAATCTACAAGATAAAAAAGACGGGTGGTTTTGGACTTCCAATATGGGAAATTTATCATAAAGCAGCAAATTTAGTATGTTTAAAAGATTGGGCAACTCTGGGAAACAAAAGAATCCTGACCTTGGAAGGGCATGACCTTCAGAAGATGCTTATCTTTGAGAAACAGGGAAAAGAAAAAGAACGTATTTCCACAAACATAAAATAAGGGATACTCTAATGTTGACATGGGGAGAAACAAAACGAAAACAATATACTAAAGTCCCTAGATGGCTCTCCACGATGGAGGTGATAATATACCCCAATGTGTTGGAACTGGGCAAAACAATTAAATATAAAGAGATATTAGATGGGGCAGGGAACCTTAAAACAATGGAAGAATTGAAAGAACAGGGCACCCACATAGAATGGTGGACATACACACAAATTAAATCACACTATAAAAAGGACAAAGAGGAATTCAGCATAGAGACAGGCACCAATGGTTTTGACAAGGTATGGATGGGCACGGATAACAAAATATTGGCTAAACTGTATAACTACCTGTTGACATGATAAAGGAGGTGGTTAAGGAGCCAATGATAACATGGGCCAAAAACATCGGACAAAATATAAATCTAAATGAGTGGGACCAAATTTGGAACAATCTCAAAATGACTAGGGTAACAACTTATAAGGAAAATCAATATAAGATGATTTATAGGTGGCATTTAGCACCAGCCAGGATTGCCAAAATTTACCCAAATATGAGTCCAAACTGTTGGAAGTGTGGCCACCAGCAAGGCACTTATTATCACTGTTGGTGGACCTGTGCTCAAGCCAAAGAATTTTGGAGGATGATATGTAAATGGGTGTCAGAAATAATAGGAGATGCTATTGAATTAGAACCAAAAATATTTCTCCTGGGAATCTTGAAGACAGAATATGCAAAAAAGAAGTATCTAATCACACATATAATAACAGCTGCAAGAATCTCCTTCACTCAACATTGGAAAGAGAAAAAGTTGCCATCCGAAGAGCATGTAATCAGAAAAATATTGGAATGTACCGAAATGAATAAACTGACGCTAGAAATCAATGATAGAGAGGAAATGGACTACTATAGCGTGTGGGATATGTGGTATGAGTGGTTAGAGAAAATAAAATAAAAGTGAAGCTTGAGAGAGCTTGAAGTTCAATTTGATGATTAACTAATAATGAGTATATTGAAATGAGTCGTACTACCGGTAGTAGTAAATAAAATGGAGTAAGGATGTAAGTTTATGTAAATAAAATGTAAATAATATGTATTAAGAATTACAAAATTAAGAAATTCTATGAGCAGTACTTTCTAAATTAAGATAATGAGGCAATATCATGTAAATAATAAGTAAATATTATGTATATGTATATCAACACCATGAAACTGGAAATGCCGGAATTGTACTATAATTATTTAACAATAAAAACTCAATTAAAAAAAAATTAGTTAGGGGAGTCATTCAATCTAGCAGGGCTCACATGGCTGCACCTCTTCTCTTCAGAGAGAAGATGGTTTGCACTTATGTGTTCACTTCTGGGGTCTCAACACAGTGAGTGTACCGCCATTATATCCATTACAGCTAATAACAAGATTTACTAGCCACATTAGTGACAGGTAAAATCTTTACGAAACTAGATTTAAGAGAGGCTTATTATCGGGTCCGTATCAAACTAGAGAATGAATGGAAAACCACCTTTAATTGCCCCCTGGGAAGTTATAAATTCCGAGTTATGCCATTCGGTTTTCATGGCGCCTCACCCGTATTCATGCAATTAATAAATGAAGTTCTGCATGAATATTTGTACTGGGGAGTATTGGTCTATTTTGATGATATACTCATTTATACCAATATGATGGAAAAACATATCCAATTGGTTTGCAGTATACTGGAGAAACTGCTGGCAGCCAAATTATTTGTTAAGGTTTCCAAATGCAAATTTCATCAAACCGAATTGGATTACTTGGGCTTTAGAATATCGCAGGAGAGATTAAGGATGGATCCCAAGAAAGTTAAAGCAGTAATGGAGTGGCAAGCCCTGGGGACAAGGAAGCAGTTGCAGAGTTTCCTTGGTTTCACCAACTTTTATAGGCAGTTCACTCCATCCTTTGCTAAAACTGCATTACCCCTAATCAATCTGTTATGCACATGAGGTGTGGACATAAAACCAAGGTTGGGACAGCTAATAAGATGGACCACTGAATGTCAGAAAGCCTTTGAGGAATTAAAAGCCTTGTTTGCCAAAGAGCCCATATTACAACATCCTGACCAGAATAAGCCCTTTGTCATACAGGCTGATGTGAGTGACCTGGCAATAGAGGTGATCCTACTATAGAAAAATGA